>JACEFZ010023593.1:10000-17939 GCA_014155875.1 Cepaea nemoralis
CAACACAATATACTCAACAACTCTAGCTTTAACAAATAAATACAACAAATAATTTATTAAAGCAAAGAGTATGTGTGTAAGAAATGTGTGTGTGTAATGTGTAGAATGTGTGTCGAATATTCTAAGGTGTATGTAGAATCAGACCAGTGAATCAGGAGCAAAGTTAGTTACATCACTGTGCTGAGCACACAACAGCACCAAGTATTCCGGACAGAAAACCTCACCAAGAAGATGTTTCTCAGGCCACGTGACGACTTTCTCCGATCACTCTCGAACAATCAGGACGCTGGTCATCAATGATAGACATTGTTCGATATTGGTCTTCACACTAACAAACACTGTGAATTTACACTGTTCAATAATGTTTGTTGATTAGAGAATCTTTCCAATAACTTAAATGTCACATGGGAAAATATAACTGTTCATAAGTTACTGGTTATACGATATTTCCCATATTAAAAAAACAACCTATTAATGTTCCAGGTAGTTATATTTATTGGTATATGTGTTACGTATAGTGTTCTGATTCTACAGTGATGTAGCATATCACTCAAGGAAAAATCACACATATGTTCATCAAGTCTTGCTCAGCAGAAGTCAGGTTTCTGCAGACCAACTAGGCCATGAGCCCAGTGTACAAGCCTCTCAGTAACGTCTGTCTTCCATCCGTGAGCCATCTTTTTCTTCAACTTCGATACTAACTTCTTGGTAGTATATCGTATCATCATCAACAGGTATACCTGTAAGTGGAACCTGTAGAATAGAGAATTCCTGGTGAGAGCAACTCAATTCTGACCTTAATTAGGTGAGTGTAGGCCGATAGCAGCACTCAGATCTATAACAGAGAACCGAACGCTGATATACGGCCAAATAGCTCATCACATTGGTCTGAGACATGGAAGCACAAGGAAAGATTAAAGGAAACGGGTAGAAACTCAGCAGATACCCTACTGGAAGATCCTACCATTTCACATTCCCTTCACCCCTCCCAACCATCATCAATCTCTCTAATTATTATCCCACTACATTGTCCTTAACTCCCTGAGTTAAATGATATATTACACAAGCTAGTTAAAGCTACACAATAGGTTACTAGTGCCGACACTCCTATAATACTTTCTAGCACCGCACTTATAGAACATTCTATCACCGCACCGTACTGTACCCTATTCCTAAGTTAGATATGATTAATAGACTACCATATGCCTATTCCGATTGATGATTGAGACTATGCAATCACAGACTGGATCTATGTCCGTCAATAATAATCAACACTTTGACACTATAGTCTCTTTCAATTAACACAACTCGGAATACTGAGCCGATCTTTAACACTTCAGAATTTTTGGTCGACTCCTCGAACTTGTTAACCACAACTGGTTTTATTTCGGGGCTTGAGTGACGTCACCAAATTGTCTAGACGCATAGGCGTCGAGAAGTTGTTTTTCTCTTTATTTTTCCCAACTCAATGTGATCATCTGGCTCTTGTCCCCTTTCATCTGGGAAATTGTCTCCTGCCTGTGATCTAGAGAACTTTCTCCACATCACAAGACTCCATCCTACGTCTGGCCAGACATTCCGTCTATCACTTCAAAGGCTGACTCCCGCTTTGTAGACGGATGCCGCCAGTGTACGTTTCTCGAACAATCCACATCATACAGAAATGCCGACCGTGTGCAGACAGTTTTCGCGACGTATTGTGTTCCTCAGTCCCCTGCTCATCGACGGATTGCCTGTTTTTGTAGACGAATGTCGGGTCCTGTTTGTCATCGATCGAAACTATCAAGTTTTTCCGCGACATAGGCCCCCTCCTAAGAGAGTAGTCCGCAACAACTCTTTCTTCTTGGAGGTTCGATCCAGATGATCTATTCCTCTTCTTCAGGAGCTGGATGTCTAGACAGGAAATCAGCTCCAACATTTTCCTTCCCAGGTATATACTCCACTGTAAAGTGGTATGGCTGAAGTAGCAACGACCACAGCATCAAACGGGCGTTGAGCTTCTGAGAAGTGGCCAGGAACATCAAGGGTTGATGATCTGACTGAACCCGAAACTGAACTCCATACAAATAGGGCTGGAATTTGTGTACGGCCCATACGAGAGACAAACACTGACTCTCGACGGTCGAATAATCTCTTTCAGCCGGGAGAAGTTTCTTTCTTACGTATGCTACTGGTTTCAAAACCGAAGCATCGTCTTTTCCTTCCTGTAACAAAGCTGCCCCAATCCCAATCCCACTCGCATCCGTTCTCAACACAAATGGTTTGGAAAGGTCAGGGAGCTGTAACATAGGTTTGCTGACCAAGGCCTCCTTCAACTGACTGTAGGCTCTCTCACATTCTGGTGTCCAAACGATTTGGTCCGGGAATCCCTTATTCAAGGTTTCCGTTAATGGAGCTCCCAGTTCAGTGAAATGTGGGATAAATTTGTGGTAGAACCCACACAACGAGAGAAAAGATCGCACATCCTTCTTCGTTTTTAGCCTTGGAGTCCTTATGATTTTCTCTAGGTTCTTATCCTCGGGGACAATTTGTCCTGGAGTGATGGTGTGACCTAGAAATTCAAGAGTCTGGTAAGCAATCATGCACTTGGTTGGGCGAGAGGTAAGCCCTGCTTCCTTGAGCCTATTGAAAACTCTTTCCAAGGATCGTAAATGGTCATCCAAGCTGTCACTGGAAATCAGAATATCATCCATGAATGAGATGATGGACGGATCCTGTAAAGGATCTAGTAAAGTCCTCATGATGTGAGTAAACACACTAGGTGCATTGCTGAGTCCAAAGGCATGACCTTGAATTCGTAATGTCCACTGGGGATACTGAAAGCCAGCAGTGGTCGAACCTCTGGTTTGGCCGGAATCTGATAATACCCGCGACTCAGGTCCACCTTTGAGAAATACCTTGCCTTATGGAGCCTAGCGAATAACTGAGTTGGATTCGGCAAAGGTTCCACCTGAAATTGTGTATGACTGTTCAGAAGTCGGTAGTCTATACACAACCGGTGTTCTCCACTTGGTTTGCGTAACAAAACTACCCCCGCATTGTATGGGGATGTAGATGGCGCAATCACGTCATCCTCCAGCAGTTTCTGTATTTCTTCCTCCAAGGTCTTTTCTTTAGAGAATTGCACTGGGTAAACCTTTTGGCGAACAGGCTCTTGTGTGGTCAAGGTCATCTCAAACTCCACCAACCTCGTTCGTCCTGGTTTATCAGTCAGTATCTCTTTATGAGACTCGAGAACCTGGGTTATCTTTTCCCTCTCCTGGGAAGTCAGATCAGGGTTAACCTGTACATCCTTGTAGGTTTCCTGGTGTACCAGGGGAAATTCCCTGCCCTCGTTGGTTTCCACTTCTGTCTCCACTGCAACTGCCATTGCCATGAGGTGAGCTGCTTTGTCTCCGGATCTCTCCTCGTATTTCCGCAAGAGATTGATATGGAAGATCTTCGACTTTCCCCGGATCCGGATCTGATAGTTGGTCCTGGATATCACCCTTTCCACGGGAAATGGTCCTTGCCAACCTATCTCCAGTTTGTTTTTTCCCTTTCGGAGTAGCAACAAGACTTTGTCACCCACCTCTAGAGATCTTTCTTTAGACCTACGGTTGTAGTAAGCCGCATGTCTTTTTCTGGAATTTTTCAACTTTTGATTTGCCAGAGTCCATCCCTTGTGAA
Source organism: Cepaea nemoralis (assembly GCA_014155875.1). Classification (NCBI taxonomy): domain Eukaryota; kingdom Metazoa; phylum Mollusca; class Gastropoda; order Stylommatophora; family Helicidae; genus Cepaea; species Cepaea nemoralis. The sequence continues at coordinate 13,670 of JACEFZ010023593.1, forward strand.
GGTTTTCTTTCAGTTCCTCCACATATTTATAAGAAGAGATCACTTCTTCTGACGTCCCCTCTTCAGTAAAACTCCTCAACATGGCTTCCAACGGTCCTTTGATTGGACGACCAAACAGTAAAGTAGCGGGTGGTAGTCATGTTGAGCCATGAGGTACTTCCCGATAAGCAAAAAGTGCTGCTGGGATATATTCATCCCACCTATCAGGTTTTTCCTGCGCCAGTTTCCTGAGCATTGTCATCAACGTGGCGTTGAAACGCTCTACTTGTCCATTGGCTTGAGAGTGGTAAGGGCTGGTATGGATATGGTTAGAGTGGAACACCCTAAATACCTCCTCCATTAGTTTTCCACAAAACTGGGACCCATTGTCCGTCAGTATTTTATCAGGAAAGCCTAATCTTGTAAAGGCCTCCATCAGTGCATCCTCCACTCTTTTCGAGTCAATTGTGGTCAACGGTATGACTTCACCCCACATTGTACAGAAATCCACCATGGTGAGTATGTACATGTTCCTCTTCCTAGTCCTAGGAAGTGAACCCACAATATTGATGGCTACCCTCTCGAAAGGAGAGTTCATGATGGGCATTTCACCCAAGACCACTGGTGCCGTCCAGTGTTTCGGTGCCACCCTCTGGCACTCATGGCACGACCACATACCGACGCACATCACCTGTCATTCCCGGCCAATAGTAGTGGCAGGAAATTCGCTGCATCGTGGCGGTAATACCCATATGCCCACTGAATGAGATGGTATGCCCCATATGAAGAATCTGGAAGCGGTGGGCCTTCGGCACCACCAACTGACCATGTAGGTTGTCTCCCCTTCAGGCTCTCCTGTATAGTATATTATTCTTCATATAGTACTGCCCCCGTTTGGGTGGATGAGCAATGTTCTGCAGCTTTTTGTAGCAAGGACGTAGAGTAGCATCCTCACTCTGGGCAGTTCGCAACTCCCATGGCAGTGGGTTAGTCACATCTGCTTCTGCCTCATCTGTTCTCGCCTGAGAACGAGTCTGTATTGCTCCCATATAGATTGGCTCCCTGGGCATTCCCAGAAAGGCATACCGGCAACCGAGTATTACGGGAAATATGGGATCGGTCAACACCGCGGCCTTGATGGTGCCGGTGACATATCTTGACCGAATCTCCACTCTGGCAATGGGCAATTTCATGGCTACAGCACTCTTCTGTGCAGGCTGTATCTTCATGGTCTCACCTGTGAATTGTTCTGGATGTACCAGATCCGCAGAAATCACGCCATCAGGGTCCAGTCCTGTGTCGTACAAAAACTCAACTTGACGACCGTTAACCTCTACCAATTCCACTACAGGTGGTTTATCCTGGTCTGGAGTCTCTTCCTCGGCCTCGACCTGTTCGGTGGGCTCCACCATAGGTTTCCGGGAGCACACGACTAATTGAGAGTCTCCTGACTTTCCCCTGAAGTCAATAAAATTGTGCGTATTCGGCCTGCAGTGTTTGCAACATTTCCCTGTCCTAGATTTTCTAGTGCCGGACTTTAGTGAGCTCTCCTGGTGGCGAGCTTTCTCGTCGACCTTGGCATTTTCAGTGACCACCTGCGTTGAAGTCACTTGACATGCCGCGAAGTGAGGGCTCTTAGTCTTCGATTTGCATTCCCTCGTATTGTGAGAGGGTGACTTACAAATTGAACACCACTTCTCCGACCACGGTCGTTTTTGTGTAGAGCTCGAAGTGCTCTTGCTTCCCTCCTTCGCTTCTCCAAACTCTCCTCTGAAGTTTTAACATATGGTTCCAACTTCTTAGTTCCTGTGCTCTTGGCTTTCTTCAAGTTATGTTTTTCCTGACTTTTGGTGTTTGTAGAAAGGTTTTCTGCTGCCTCCCCATGTACCTCGACGAACCGTTCTGCCAGTTTTGTCACCATGTCGATTCGTTCCGCCCCTTGTTCTCCAAAGAATATCCTGAGAGGTTTCGACATTTGCTTTCGCATCTGATCGACTACCATGAGCTCTTCCAGACTCTAATAGTCATGCGCGAACCCAGCCAAATCCGTCCACTTATGGAGATAGGCTTTCAGACGCAGACTATAGGCGACGTACAACTCCCCCGGTTCTCGTTTCGTTCATCGAAATTTTTTCCGGTAGGTATGTGACGTAACCTCAAATCGTTTCAGCAGAGCCGTTTTCAACTCGTCATAATTGTTCTCATGTCCTGGCGGCAGGCGAGAATAAACCTCGTAACCGGTCCCACGTAATCCCTGGGATAGCTTGAGATTCCATTTGTCACGATCCAGACCCATTGCAACCGACATAGCCTCGAAGCGTTGAAGGTACTGGTCAATCTTCTTCTTGTCCTCTTCGTAGATCGCTAGAGGGAACTTCATAGCATGATAACTATTTCCACCTACTGGTGTTGAGCCAGGGAGAGAGGAACCTCCCACTGCTTCCCCAGTTTCCCCACTAGATTGCCTCTTAAGCTCGAGTTCCCGCATCCGGTACTCGTTCTCCCTTTTCCGAGCTTCTTGTTTAGCTTCCAATCTCTTAGCAGCCTGTTCAGCTTCAAGTTTCTTATCTGCTTGCTCCACTTCAAATTTCTTAGCTGCTTGCTCAGCTTCAAATTTCTTAGCTGCTTGCTCAGCTTCAAGTTCCAGCCTTCTAGTGGCTTGCTCAGCCTCAAGTTTCTTCGCAGCTTGCTCTGCTTCCAATTTCTTAGCAGCTTGCTCTGCTTCCAATTTCTTAGCAGCTTGTTCTGCTTCCATCCTCTTGGTTTCCAACTCCATTTTTCTCAATTCCATCTCGGCCTTCCGATTTTCCCTTTCTGCTTGGCGAAAATCCCTCTCCACCTCCTGTATGTAATCTGTTAATGCAGACCCCGACAATCCCATTGCTTCCCCCGTTGCCTTTAGTTCTGCCAGCTTAGAATTGACCATTTTCCCGAGAGGTAAGATAGCAGATAGAGTGTAGATTAACTCCAAGATAAATATATAGATAATGAACAATTACAGTTAATCTATATATTTAAGACCACAACACTACACAATCACTCAGTGGCAAGAGCAGAATCAGGACCACAGAATTATGCAGACGTGTGAAGTGTGAACAGGTAAGATATGTGTCTTAACCTCTATCCACATTCACTCTAGCTGGATTCTCTCTCTAACAATAGCTCCGTCCTCTAACTAAAGATCCCGTGTCAAAAGACCTCGTTGTCAGGAGATCCCGCTGTCAAAATATCCCGTTCACGAGAGATCCTGCTGTCAAAAGATCCCGTTTACGAGCACCCAATAATTGTCGTAGTAATCCTTTATTACTTTAGTGTCGTCCCTGGAGTGAGGAGAATCAACACCCACAATTTTATTAACCCAATATTATTGTCCTAGAGAAACCACCAGAATCCGTTCACACAACTCTCTCAGTCTGTAGACACCTCTTTCTTACTCTCACTCACCCCTGGATCATGCCCCCTCTCATTCTTCCCCAACACAACATACTCAACAACTCTAGCTTTAACAAATAAATGCAACAAATAATTTATTAAAGCAAAGAGTATGTGGGTGAGAAATGTGTGTGTGTAATGTGTAGAATGTGTGTCGAATATTCTAAGGTGTATGTAGAATCAGACCAGTGAATCACGAGCAAAGCTAGTTACATCACTGTGCTGAGCTCACAACAGCACCAAGTATTCCGGACAGAAAACGTCACGCGACGACTTTCTCCGATCACTCTCTGTCAGGATCTTATAATTGGCTCGTTAGCTAACACGTGTGAGACAGTACAAGTATAACGTGATTCGACGTAAGACACAACGACACAACGTTCTATGGATTTATTGCCATATTAAATTCAGAACGATAATTACAACAATCTACAATATATAACTCACGACGCTCACAACCACAATACAGCTCACAAATCTGACGCTCAAGATATCAGTCGTTCGGCTTTCAACCACAGAGATCCACACAAACGCCTTGCTTTCATCACAATGTCCTTCCAGTCTCCGGTCCCAGCTCGGTCTGAGGCTAGCACGCAAACTGCCCACTGCCTCGAGTGGCGTCACGTGGCCTGCGTGCGTCTGTCGTCAGCCTGACTGCTGGTCGCGTGTCAGGTAACAATCTTGCCAGCCGACAATTCTTGTCCGCCGGGTGTCGTAACGATGTTGCTGCATAGCTATCCCATGTTAGGCTCTGACATTCTCCCCGGGTACCTCAATGAAAGATGCCATCTTTCATTCATGATGTATGTATATACTGGGGTAGTGTTAACTTCATGTCAGAGACTACCCCCCCTTTTTT
>JACEFZ010023594.1:0-18168 GCA_014155875.1 Cepaea nemoralis
GTTCCTGGTAATACTTTTTATCTTTTTCCTTAACTTTCTGTGAAGTTGTGATTTTTTTCTTTTTGGGAAGGTTACTTTTTCACATTCTAAAAATATGGTAATTCCATGGGTAAATGGGGTCTGTTGCTTTTTCATAGTTAGACATGTTTTGCTTGTTGGTTGTTAGTTGGTGATGCTAATCAAATGCTGTAACTTGCATGATATCATATGAGTGCTGGTATTCTTCATGCAAACTTGGGAATTGTTGGGGTAGTTGTCCAGTGAAGCCTCCGTGGTGAGGCAACTCTATGTCTGATGGTGGTGGAGTCCATAATGTTGTGTATTGTTGTATCGGTGTAGAGCGTACTGTCAGATGTGGAGCACAGGAGTATAACCTGTCAATATATGTTTTATATTAGGAAAAAAGAGTACGGTGTGTTAGAAAACAGTTGCCGGTGTGCGTAACAGTACGTAGAGCATTAGACTGAGGATATAATAGGTGGTGTTTGATTGTGGCTCTATCATGGACTGAAAACATTGATAGTGTTCTATGGACATGTGGTTTATAGGGAATATTGTGTTGTCCTGTGTTACCGGTGGACTTGGTACAAATTAATGTGTAAAATACTCTGTACGGTGTGAACAGGGAATGATTATGGGTTCCTTGGTAAATGTAGCTATTTTGGTAGGCAGGGAAGGTAACCCAATTTGTCAGCACACAGATGTCATTCTGGTGTGTGTTAACTGAATCAGTGTTGAGATGTTGTGTTTGTTTGCAGTGTCTGATGTGTGTTAACCAAATGTGTTGTGATGTTGTGGCAGTTTGCAGTGCTGATGTATGTACTCTGTTATTTGTAGCTATGTGTTTACAGCTGGACAAATGAGATCAATCTTCCACTGCTTGTGTGTGTAGGAGCTGTGTGGTGTAGTTACATTGAACTGAGAAGGTGGAGCAGATTGACATTGTTGCATTAGGTGTTCTGTCCTAGCAATATCAAGTGTAATCTCAGGACAGCAGTGGCACAACTGGAGAGACAATAAAGTGGGTGATCTGATGTTGCAACATTGACTGTTGTATTTAACAATTAGAGATGTAGTCAACTTGAAGAAGGAGGCAGCAAAGAAAGGTCATGACAAACATCAGGGGTTACCTCAGAATAACAAAATAGATAATTAGATGAAGGGACATTTATGACCTATGGGTTAATTCAAAGGTTATATTGCATGTGCTCATTGCTTCATGTGTTTAATATGTTGTCTTTACCATGATAATCATAGATTGTGTTTTCCATTGTTACAGGAGCGGCTGACTAGTTAGTGTCAGCAGGCCTGGGTTCTTGGTGGGATAGTAAATTGTGTCACAACTCTTGTTTATGTCGCGTCTTGGGGTTTATGTTGTGTAACCTATGTTTTTGTAGTGCCTTATTGTCTGTGCAGTGTTGCTTGTGTCAAAATATTCTTTATAGTGTCAGTCTAACCAGCCATTGTTTGGAACACCTGTGTTGTGGTACTTGGTGTACCCTGTTGTCTTAAGTGCTGTTGATTGGTTAGGGGATACCCACTGTGGTGATTTGGTATATACAGTTGTCTATTGTATCTGTTATTGACATGCAATGTGCTGTTAGAAGAAATAAAGAGCTTGTTTATTTGTCCTTGATTTGTTTGTTTAGTCTCTTTTAGTTTTTACTTTTTACAGTCACTATTTCTACCACAATCTAACACCTTAATCCAATGTCTGGGTCTCAAATATGACAGTCAGTCCAGAGTTGAGGCCCCTGCCTGAGATCTCGTATATCTTCTTATCTAATCACTAGCATCTTTTTTTGTTGGTTGAGGCGGTGTGAGGTTCTCTCTCTTTTCACTATTTTTCTTCTTTGGCCGTAACGAAGTCAGAACTACTCTTTACCTCTTAGCACCGTAGTGAAGGAAGCATCAGTCTTTATGATTGTCTCCCTTTCTCTTTTACCATCGACTACATTGGGAACGAGGGAGTTTGAGGGATGATCTAAGAGGGATGTTGAGGGATGCCGCTGCATGACTCGTGGTGGGTTGTGGCCTGAATCATTCCTCGTTTTGTGTTTTCCGAGATCGACATGTTTTGTTGTTGTTGTGTTTTGTCTGTGGGTTGTTAAAATGGATGTAAATTATGCGTGACAGATGTTGATATTATTCAGATAGCCGTTATATGAACATGCAGAGTCCTAGCATTACTCTATATTGTTCATACCCCCAGCTGTTGTTTTACAAACGGTCGCGGGGAAAAGCATTCATTAAGTCCCCGTGTGTATTGATGTCGGCAGCTGTCCATTAACAACTAATGTGATGATTATCACATAACAGATGTTGCAACACTCGGCAAGCTCAACAATGAAGAATACCAATATGTATATATGAACAATACCAACGGTCGTATCCTCGTCGTTATGAATGAGTCAGGCGGGGTGGTCAGGTAAGTTCAGGGTCGGATGAGGTGGTCAGGTGAGTGCAGGGTCGGGCGACAGGACAGTAGGCAGGGTCGGTCGGACCAGGCGAGTCCGAACCTAATAACAAATACATGACATGGATAAGTAGGTGGTAGAAGAAATATTGGTTATATGTTTGTTAATTATTTGTGATGCTGACAGCTGGTTCGTCATAGGGATGTCATCAGTGTATAACAGCGGTGTCTAGTTGCCGCCATAGCGCTTGACAGGTTCGAATGCTACTGTGTGGTGGAGTAGTGGGCAGTGGTCGAGTGTGTAACGGGGCTAGGTGGATTCATTGGTGAGCCATTATATCATATCCTATCAGAAAGAAGAGGTTCCTTATTCACTGTGTACCAACAACAGACAGCTGGGAAAAAGAACAATTACATTAACGCGCGACCTACTCATAAACCCTGCAGACAGTGCGTCGACAAGTCAGTATCTTTGTCTTTTTACTCGGCAGAGTAACATATCGCACACGGTACAAAAAGTTGTATAAAACATGAATCAACTCTGTTGTTAATCCTATACAGTCAAACTAATCACACTTGTGAGTACAAGTCGTCAAACCAACGGTCATCACCTGTACAACCATTTGAGTTCTACAACAGATTTTGCAACAACATCGGCTTGGTAAGTTGACTTTACTATTACTCGATTGGGTAACTGCTATTCCACTCTATCTATACTATAATTCAGCAGTATGTACATGACGAGAAACGGTGAAATATACCAGACAATATATGGTATAACCTATTGTTTGTGGATTGTGCTTTTAGATAAGGGTGGGGCGGCTCATGTGTTGAGAATAAACAGTTTCAGTGTAATTGAGCTAGATACTGACAGTCAAAACAACCAATTAAGTGTAATTGAGGCAGAAGGTAATCTGGCTAAAGGAAGCATCAACATACGGAAGTCCCCCAATGGAACAACGCAGAGAAAATAAATAGTTGCAACTATTAGCAGGTGGCACTATTGTGTTCTGTTGATAATTTTATATTGGTTAGAGCTACATAGGGTATTCTAACATGTGTAGTATTGCACCGTGAGGTAGGTTGGTGGGCACCGTAAAGTAATGCGGGTGCCTGTGCCATACCACGTATGCCGTTATTGGGACATTGTTGTGAGCCTTGAGTGCTAGTGATATGATAGGACTGGGTGGCTGCTGCGTTTCTTCCTGGCTACTGAGTCGGGCTTGTGTCAATGATAGCGCTAGTGGTATTGATGTTTATAACAACACCATGTGTAGGACTTTGATCTTTTATGGTGTTTACAACCTTTATTTCCACTTATTATATCATTAATATTTTATCCGCTCTATTAGTTTCTCTCCGCTTTCATGTCTTCAACCTAAACCATATTGTCCCACTATAGCCTCCGTGTTCCCCTCTCCTACTTGTGGCTTAAACTACTCAGTATTATTGTTATTTCGGGTTTTCTGATTTGAACTAGCACCCTTTCTACTTCAACGTAACAGCATTGTCTTTCTTCATTACTACTACTTGTTGTTGTTGCATAGACTTTATAATATTGATATCTATCTGAAATATACAACCAACAGGCCACACCGCTCCAATATGAGTCACGTCTCCAGCTCTCTTTCTCTCTCTCTCTCTCCAGCTCTCTCTTCTCTCTATCTCTCTCTCTACTTCTCTCTCTCTCTCTCTCTCTCTCTCTCTCTCTCTCTCTCTCTCTCTCTCTCTCTCTCTCTCTCTCTCTCTCTCTCTCGCTCGCGATATCTTTCTCTTTCTGTCTTATCGTATGTATTTATATCATTCATTGGTACCTTGCCGTCTTGACAGACGATAATTTGTGCTTTAAAAAGGCATAATAACTTTTACCTATGGCGGTAGCGATTGTGACTGATAAGGCCAATTTGCGCTGTATATGTCCGTTCACAGCGGGTGCACGTGAACACGTGGTCATTTCCACCATCATGCACCATCTTACGTCTCACACGCTCGGTGTGTGACTTATCTGCAATAATTTTCTTTTTTGTCTTTATTCCATTTCTGATGTTTGCCCTCCATTCAACACGTTCAGCGGCGACTTGCTCCCAATGTGCATTATCAATGCCTGTATCAATCATGTCCCGCTTACACACATCTTTGTATCATAGTAGAGGCCGACCCTGAGATCTCTTACCCATCTGTAATTCACCAGAAAGATGTCCTTTGGTATTCTACCATCATCCATCCTCCTAAGATATCCTATCCATCTAAGTCTACGAAGACTGAGCATGGAATAAACCGTCACACAACCTGATCTTTCCAATACTTCAGTATTTGTGATTTTGTCTTGCCACTTAATACCAAGAATTCTTCGCAGACACCGCATATGAAAGCTGTTTAAACTGTTTCTCTTGGTGTGAGTAAATTGTCCAGGTGTCACTGCCATAAAGAAGAGTACTAAGGATACAGGCTTGATAGACAAGGACTTTTGTTTTGGCAGTAAGCTTCCTGTTCTCCCATACTCTTTTTCTTAACCTGTTCATTGTTGTTGCTGCCTTACCAATCAGGATGTTGATTTCCTGATCTAGGGATAATTTGCTATTTACCACTGATCCTGGATATGTAAAATGGTCTACCATCTTTAGTTCGGCGTCGTCAATAAAGATTGATGGTACCCCATGCTCACCTTGTGACATAATCTGTGTATTCTTTTTGCTAATTGTTAAACCAAATTCAGAACAAGCATTGGAGAATGCAGATAGTAGACATTGCAATTCTTCCTCAGAGTGGGTCGTAACTGCAGCATCATCTGCAAAAAGCAACTCTCTGATCAGTACCCTCCTAATTTTGGTCTTGGCCTTCAATCTCTGAGCATTGTAGAGTCCGCCATCTGAGCTTGAGTGAATGTATATACCACCATCCTGATCACGAAAGGCATATTTCAGTAGAAGTGAAAAGTATATTCCAAAGAGGATGGGAGCTAGTACACAACCTTGCTTAACTCCACTCTTGATTTCAAACTCTTCAGAAGTTGAACCATCAAACTTGATTATACCCTTCATGCCTGTGTGGAACGATTCCACAATGGACAGAAGAGTTGGTGGGCAGCCAATCTTCTTTAGTGCCTTGAACGGACCCTCACGACTGACCAAATCAAATGCCTTTGTGAGGTCGATGAATGCAATAAACAGTGGTTGATTCTGTTCACGGCATTTTTCTTGCATCTGTCGCAATGAGAATATCATATCAATGGTAGACCGGTTCTGTCGAAAGCCACACTGTGATTCGGGGTAGACTTGATCTCCCAGGACTTGAAGTCTGCGCAGAACAATTCTGGCAAATACTTTTCCAACAATAAACAGAAGTGAGATACCCCTATAATTGTTGCAGTCGCTCTGAACGCCCTTCTGCTTGTACAGTGTTATGATGCTTGAATCTTTGAAATCCTGTGGAACTTGTCCTTCTCGCCAGCATAGCTCTATTAGCTGGTGGTTCTGTAGAGTGAGTGTGTCTTGCCCACTCCTGATAACCTCTATTGGAATCCCATCCTTATCTGGAGCCTTGACAGATGCAAATTAATTTATAGCACACTTAACTTCTGTTATGTGGAAAGTGTGTCCAGGTGGTCAAGAGTTGGTAGAGCCTCTATGACGTTGAGGGCATCATCCGCTAGTTTTTCTTAAGAGAGTTATCTTCTTCTTATCAATCAAGGGCTGCAGAGTCTCGCTGTTTGCCGCAAACCTGTCTTGCCTCTTATGATCCACAGTGCCGTAAACCCCTGCGGCAGTTTTATAAAGAGTTTCCTTAAGTTGACCCCCCTTTTCATTTACTGTATAATTTTCTGATGTATCAGTGAAAGCGTCTTAAAGTTGCTGTTAAAACTGAAAGCACTTTTCAGGATCGTGAGTGTTAATAATATTAATCCTGGGGCTAGATTTGTGTTTAGCTGTGTAGATTCTCTTTGCTCTCAGTCTAACCCTTACAACAACCAAAGAATGATCCGTATCACAGTCGGCACTGTGGTAACTTCGAGTCAATGATATATGGTTCAGATGTTGTCTCCGTGTGATGATGAAGTCCAGCTGGTGCCAATGGCCGGATCTTGGATGTTTCCATGTGACCTTATGCATCTCTTTTGTTTTAAAAACGGAGTTTGTAATACATAGGTCATTACTGGTGCAATGCTCCAGCAGCCTTTGCCCATTTTCATTCATGCGACAGATGTTGTATTTTCCAAGGCACACAGGCCATGAACTCGAGTCCTTGCCCACACGAGCATTGAAATCACCGAGCATATAAATGTAGCCAGATTTTGGAACTGCCTTGATCACGGAGTCTAACTCCTCATAGAACGAATCCCTCACATCATCAGAGGAATCAAGTGTCGGTGCATATGCAGTAATAATGATGGCAAAACCACAAGAGGTTGCCAAGCGCAAGGATAATAGTCTTTCATTTCCTCCTGCTGGAATTTCAATCATTCCCAGTAGCGAATTCTTCACTGCAAAGCCCACACCGTGTTGCCTTTTTTCTGCCTGCTCTCTACCCTTCCAAAAAGGTGTAATTGTTTTCCCTGAGTGACCCTTCCTCAGCAAGGCGAGTCTCCTGCAGGCCAGCAATATCAATGTTAAGACGATTGAGTTCGGCATCAATCACAGCCGTTTTTCTCACATCGTCGATATTGGTCAAGTCAGTGGAAAATCCCGGACACGTGGTTCTCACGTTCCAGGTTGCATGCCGTAGCTTGAGGTTTCTATTTTTCTTTTTCTTTTTATCTGGTGCATTGGATTTACAGCCTGCAATTCAGATTTTGTCCTAGCCCCAAGCACCCATTGAAGCAGGCAGGCTGTGACTGATCAGCACCCAATTGGCCGGGGCTGCCCAGCTTGATTCGGGCGGTAGCTGATCGGTGACACTTGTAGGTGTCTCCCACCGTCAGAGGCAACGCGTGGCGCCCCATGTCTACGCCAATTGACAGAGACTTATAACCCGTAACAGTTGCCTCTCGCTTTGATTCCGAGACCAGTTAATACCAGGGATGGAGTTATTGCCTCTTCATAGCACAAAGCCTGGGCTAAAATATAGAGATCATGTGTTGCCCATGCAGCATGATCCCTCTCTCGGCCTGCCTAGTTCACTCCAGAGGAAAGGTAACACCCCTACATCTGGAACAAGACAAGCTGCAGAAGATGCCGGATCAGAAAAGCAATGCTCTAACTGTCCGCCTGTCGGAGCTTCGATCCTAGACCAGCCACCAACCAAGGCTTAGGGCCTGGTCTGCCCTGCCATGACATTTTGTCTTTAGGTTGCATTTCCTCGCACCAGGATACGGCTTGTACCCTCCCAATTGCACTCTTCCGCCCGAAGCCGTTGGCACAATGTTGGGTGTCGGGTTTGGTAAGCGCCGCCCAACGTTCGGCGCTAACAGAAAGCAGGTAGTACCGTCTACTGTTATACGGTAGCTCAGTCATATCTGTGTGTGTTTTATGTTTTACCACAGACAATGCGAAGCAGACAAGAGGTTACCTGTCAGCTGTTGACTGTACTAAACAGGGAGCCAGTTCAGTGCCAAGGGTGTGCAGAACACCAACGGAATCAATTGGCCCACACCTGTTTATTGGACGAGCCTGAGAGGCTCACAAGCAACGGTCGTTTAAGGAGGGCGATAGACGCTCTGCTTAGCAGAGGTGAGTTGATAGCAATCGTTCACACCATACTGGAAAAAAGGGTCACCCTTCTTAATATACACGCCGGCTCAATCACCGCTACAATCAGAGCATCCAGCCATCACCACTGTCGTTATTGTCTACAGCACCCTATGAGTTCGTTGTGGCTCTGCTCACAACACCAACTGTGCTTATTATAGATTAATTGACTTTTATGTATTTCGTAGGAGCTTGTCTTGAAACTTATAATGCAGAGATACTGTTTGTTTACTTACAGATATATCTTCATGACAAACTAACACAAAAAATATGGACTGTTCTCAAGACTGATCGGGAAGAATACTGCACTGGTTGTGAGGAGGAACAGGCCAACCAGTTGGGTCACTCCTGTCTGTTCTCAGATTTTGAGGACTTAACCGATGCCCATGTGGCGAGGGTTATGAAACATCATGTGACCACCAACGAACTCATCGCACTATTGTTCAATAAACTACGTCGAAATGGTACTCCAGTACAATCACCAGGGCAACAATCCGACACCACCTGCCACATCACCCATAAACCAAACCACCCCATACCTCCCTGATATGGGACCTCAATCTCAAACTTTGGACCTATCCAGCCGTCATCGCCTCATCCCTTAGAGTTAGTCGACCCTCTATACGTTTTGGCTGCGTTATTATACGAACGTTGCATGTATGTTATGCTCAGTGTTCTGGTTTCTTTATGAAATATGTTTGTACGGCTGTTTTATCATTCATTTGTTAGTTTCTGGTGTTTTATGAAATATGTCTTTATGGCTCTGTTTTATCATTCATTTGTTTGTTATTTTGTTGTTGTTAAGGGTGTACTACAAGAAGACCACTGATCACTATATAACACCTGTCGTAGTATTCCCTGGTTAGAGGGGAGGATACTATCACACCTTTAATAACGGGATAGAGGCATTCTGGGAATACGATCAATCTCAGTCTACAGTCCCTTCCAGCCCTTGGATTCCTGTCTCTCTCACTATCAACCACGGGACTATATCCCTTTCACCTCTCGCCCAGAACACATGACACAACTCTGGTATCTACACATATTGACTAGATGGTATACTGTACAAGATGAATGTCAACAACAAAGATGTCCATGAAAGAATCCTGGCAACCGCCAGGCGATAGAAGATATGGCTATTTGGAGTACCCTCAGGCCGTCTTAATCATCACTGTACACAGAGCACGATACCACATGGCTAAGGAGGTCACTCATCTTCTCACTCAGCGTCGAGCGTCTCTGGCTAGGTGTAGACTCAGCTGGACTGACTAGCGGGTAGAGGTGGTGACTGCGAGTTGCTTGGGTACGAGATGACGTCTGAATAACATCTCGGTAGAAGTTTCGGAGGCCAATCAACTAAAGGTTCACTAGTAAGGCTGGTGATAGATAACTGTCCGTGGCAGCCACAGTATAACAAAGTTCATGTTCACTGAGATAGCTGGTGACCCCTATAGTTATCAAGATTACTATCACCGGTCCTATAAGCACTTGGAGTTGGCAAAAAGTCACTGACTATGATCAAGTGGCCTCTTTCACTCAGAGTAAATACCTGCAGCCGGTGACACTGTAGCTAATGTCACCAATATTCCTACCATGAAGTGTTAGACCGTTCCAGGAACACCAGGCCATCCGGACGTAAAGGGGGATGTAGTTCTACCCTAATAGTTGGGCTAGTGGGTCACAATGTCAGAATGGTCACATACTCGAGGACAATATACTCGCCCGTGCGTAGCCATCATAATACCAGGTGGACTGACTGAAGATCAACTTAGAGACCGACGACGGGGACTGGAATGTGGCGTAGTTGAGACTTCGCTGCGACGTGGTGCTGTGTAGAAGCGTCACCTCACGTCACGCATGTAAGCTAGCAATGCTACCACCGTCACCAAGTCATCTCTCTCTGGTCCCGTCAATTAGGTCTCTCACAAGGTAGAACCTTTATAGGGAGGAGATTCGAAAAGGGGGGGGGGGGGGGAATGACGTTCTGAACATATGGTAAAGGGGAAGGGGGCATGGGCCAAAATAGGTTGAGAACCACTGGTTTAGAAACACAAAAATGTCATGTTGTCCTTCACAGACTATTGCGTTCAACCGCAGGTTGATTTGTTAGGCAATTGTACGTTCAGTTGTTTGCCACTGCTGTCTGAAAGAGAAGTCAACGTAAAGTCCTGCCAACCGGTGTTGGGGATTGGTGGGGGGGGGGGGTCTATGAATGTGATCCTATGGTAATCAAAGAAATGGCAATAACAAAATTGTGATTGATAAACTGAATGCCAAGATAGAATGAGGTAACATGTTAGGGGGCGATCTTGAGAAAACATGAACTTAAGGTCAACGTCATTTTCATCATCCACTTTTGGTACATGGAATGTCAGAACACATAGCTTGAATGGAGAATTAGATAATATCAAGAAAGAAATGGAAAGAATGCAGATAAATATATTAATGAGTAGTGAAAAACGATGGCCAGGTGCAGGGGGAAAATGTTTAGATAAGTATAGAATTATTTACTTAGCAGGGAAGGTCTACAAAAGCGGAGTTGGCATGATGTTGGAACAAATGGGTGCTAGGACAGTTCCAGGATTTTGGACAATCTCAGATAGAGTATTATTAGTGAAACTCCGTGGTAAACCTCTGAATAATAACATAATACAAGTATATGCGCCAGCAGCAGACTGTAAAGAAGAAGATTTAGATATATTTTATGACGAATTAGACATGGCCGAGGACCAGTGTAAAAATTGTGAAATGACTGTCATCCTCTGGGATTTCAATGCCAAAGTAGGCAACGAAAAGATGAGTGGTTTGACTGGTGGCTATGGCCTAGGTGATAGGAGTTAGAGAGGTGACAGATTAATAGGCGAAATGAGCAGGACAAACACTGGCCTGGTAAAGTCAAGACCTGCATGCATTGTTTTTTTTTTTTCGCGCTGCGAAAGACCATGCAAGTTTATGGGGTTTATATAGACAAATATCATAATTAGAGGAAATGTCATCTATATAGGGTGTATTTTTAATGACTGTGCTGTGTTTGAAAATATTGCCGGTCCAAGTTTCGTATTCACACACTGTAAAGCTCATGCAACATAATTGGTAAATACAAAACTTGGACCGGCAATATTTTTATAACACTGCACAGTCATTAAAAGATTTGTAAATTTCATTCATTTTGAAAAAAAAAAAAGTTCTCTCTCCCTCTCTCTCTTCCTCTCTCTTCCTCTCTCTCTCTCTCTCTCTCTCTCTCTCTCTCTCTCTCTCTCTCTCTCTCTCTCTCTCTCTCTCTCTCTCTCTCTCTCTCTCTCTCTCTCTCTCTCTGCCAAATGGTGAATTGCTTTCTAACCACCCCCCCCCCCCATTTCTTTAGCATAAATATCTCATATAATAATAATCATCATCAAGTGCCCTGGCAGCTGGCGTAGGCATTCATGTCTCTCCACAGATCTCGGTCTTTGGTGTTCTGGATCAACTCTGCTGATGATATTCCTCCATGTCACCATCTCAATCCATCCAGCATCATTTCTCTTGGTCTGCCTCTGCCTCTCTTCCCCTCGATCTTTCCAGTTGTCACGATGTTCTCCAATGCCTCTCTTTTCATCACATGACCGGAGAAAGCTGTTTGTCTCTTTCTTATTGTTGTATATTATGTTCTAGTTTAATTAGCCTGTTTCAGGCAACGAAATGATTATTCGCAATAGAATTACGAATAAAGATAAATGTTATTCGCAATCGAATTGTTCTGGTTGGTCACGTGATTATGTCCAGCCCCGGAAACCCCGGCTGGTCATGACGTACGTGACGTCATCGGGACATGCGTGTTATAAATTGCATATTATAAATTTTTGTTTATCTATTATCGTGTCCTCAGTAGTATTGTGGTTAGTGTCTCCGCCCGTCACGCGGGAGCTAGAGGTCCGATTCCCTTCCGGGGAGGCGATATATATATATAATGAAAAATATTAAACACTAGCTGACCCGGCCCGGCTTCGCCCAGACTCTGGTGGGGAGCATCTCATTTAATTCATATAAGTAGTCATATAAGTTCTCGTTCCCGTTACCGACTAGCTGTCTGTCTGTCTGTCTGTCTATCTGTCTGTCTGTCTGTCTGTCTGTCTGACCCGGCCCGTCTTCGCCCAGACCCTGATGGGGAGCATCTCATTTAATTCATATAAGTAGTCATATAAGTTCCCGTTCCCGACTGACTGTCTGTCTGTCTGTCTGTCTGTCTGTCTGTCTGTCTGTCTGTCTGTCTATCTATCTATCTATCTGTCTGTCTGTCTGACCCGGCCCAGACCATGGTGGAGAGCATCTCATTTAAATTATATAAGTAGTCATATAAGATCCCGTTCCCCACTATCTGTCTGACAAGCAATGCCAAGTTGAAAACATGAAATGGAAAACTGAATTATTGAATTCAAGAAATATTCACTATAGTTATATTGTCTGCTGTAGAGTCGAGAATCTTGCAGGATCGTTCACATAATGAGCATGATTTCGTGAAGTATGTACGGTCAGCCTAAAGTAATACAATAATGTAGTCCTCACTTGCCTGTGGCTGATTTCGTTTTAAATAAGACAATTTTAGAGGCAGTAATAGTGATTTATTTCTTCATTAGGTTAACATCAACAATGAGACTCTTGAGTCATTTGCACTCGTAATGACGTGCAGTTTTTATGTAACACTTGCTGAGACTACTTTAAATAATTTGCAAATAGATAAACTAACTTTGTATTTGAGAAACTTGACATGAAGAATATCATACAAATGTGTTATTTTAAAGTAATAAACTCCTGGAACAGAAAGAGTTATTATTATAGCAGTTTGAAATACAGAAAATGAAAGCAACAAATAAACTTGCAACTGATACCGGGCATTTGCTGTGAATATACGATGTTATGCACCTATTTTCTAAACACAACTGCACTTGATGTTGTTATTATTGTGCTGGCATGCTGGAAGTACCACATGGACCCCGGCACTTAAATCAACATCTTCTGACAATCATGTTTAGAGGATAATCAATGTTGGATACAAGTGGTTCAGAGGCAGGAGTCTAAAGCAATAATCAAGGCAGAATGGGTTAAAGTTACACGAGGGCAGCTTTGTCAAATATACCCCAAAACTAAAGGTGTTAGATTACGACTATGACATAAAGCCAAAATTTCCCCCAGGATCAAATGTGTTAAAGAAACACCAGAACATAATGCATTTAAAAAGCATGAAGACATTTGTACTTTTCTACTATTTCTCATTCTATTCTCCTCATCCTCCTTTTTTTTTATCTTTCTCATCCTTTTCGCCTTCTTCTTCTCAACCTCTTTTTCTTCTTCCCCTCTTTTTCATCCCAAATTCTACTTCTTCTCATATTCCCATCCTTCTTCTCTTCTTTGCCTCCTCTCCTGCTTGCCTGCCTGCCTGCCTGCCTGCCTGCATGCCTGCCTGTCTGTCTGTCTATCTAGAGGAGAAAAGTTTGCTTAATGCTAGGATTATTTTTTTTTAAATCTTGTATAAATTTCAAGTTATGGCCGAACACCAAATATGATGTCTAACGTAGTGCTTTTTGATAAACAATATTTTTGTTTTTCTGTCTGGTGCGTAGACGAATAAATCCGAAGATTTTCCAACTCGTGAACAGGCCACATATAGCTGTCCGTGTGTGAAGCACGGATTTTCCAAATTTAGTCCACACACTTGTAGCGATTGTCCCTGTGCTTTGTTGATCGTCATGGCAAATGCAACTCGCACCGGAAACTGCAGGCGTTGAATTCGAATGGCATGTCTGTTGGAATCATTGGGATGCGAGGCAACAGTACATCTTCTCCTTTAAATTTCCCATTCAAAATTGTAGCTTCGATGATATTGTTCATCATCTTTTTGACTGCAAGCCTGGTACCGTTGCAAAGTCGAGGTGGATTGATGTTTCGGAGAAGAATGATAGGCACACCAATTTTCAATGTTAAAACGTGCGGCGGTATGCCTGGCAAATCAAGGGAATTCAAGAATTCAGTTGGATAATTGACAACTTCGTCTTGATTCATCATAGAATCGATGGACTTATACGTTGTCGCTTCGCCTGGTATTTTCGTTTGAATGGCGCAATTGATGGCATTGACATCGTTGTTTTTAGCTGCTAATATAGCACGTGCACTGAGCCATTGATGATTTTTGTGATTCCGTGCCATATTTGGGAAAACTTTGTCAATTAATTCGTCTATAGTTGCTGTGATGTTACAGAAGTTTGTTGGCAACGTGATACTATGTGTGGATTCATCGATTGGCATTTTTCCATTCCCAATATCCAACAATTGTTTTGCGAAAACTTCTGCGGATGCATCATGTTGTAGTTGTACACGCATGTTGGTCTTCAAAGTCAATTTCTGAACGTGTCGCCACAAAACTGATGATTTCAGACATGCATTAAGTTCATCAGCGGGTGTTGAACGTGGTATAACTGGTAGAGTTTGTCGAAAATCACCAGACAATAAAATAAGTGCGCCACCGAAGAGCTGTTCATTTCCTCTGAAATCTTGTAGTGTACGATGAAGCGCCTCCAATGCTTTTTTGTGTGCCATAGTACATTCGTCCCATACAATGAGTTGACATGATTGGAGTACTTTACCCATTCCAGAATTTTTTCGGATATTGCATGTTGGTGTCTCAGTGATGTGAATATTCAAGGGCAATTTTAGTGCTGAATGTGCTGTTCGGCCACCATCCAAAAGAGTTGCCGCAATTCCAGATGATGCGATAGCCAGCGCAATATTTTGTCGTGATCGTATGGTTGCCAATATAAGTGAAATGAGAAAAGTTTTCCCTGTGCCCCCGGGCGCATCTAGGAAATACAATCCGCCGGTTTGGCTTTTAATTGCATGCATAATTATGTCATACACTATACGTTGTTCTGGAACCAATTTCAGAAGATTCGTTTGAACAAATGCACACAATTCGTCGACATCAAAGAGTGATTCTCGTTGCAAATCACGATCGAAAAGATCGTTTGCAGATCGATCTGGCGCAGTCATTCCCAATTGTACCAGTGGTTTGTTAGCGATTGCCAAACATATGTCCTCCGTCGAAACCAATGCTTCATTATACACATTTTGTGTGAATTGAATGTCCGGATTTTGATTCATTGCACGCAAACGATGTAGGATGTCTTCACTCATACAGTCTTTGTATTTTTCCCAAAGATCTTTTGGATTGGATGGGAAGCAAGTTGTCAATATGATGGCAAATAATGTGCGTATTTGCTGTGTTTGAGCAGTATTTGATGCATCAGCGAGTGAAGTGTCCCAGTGTGCATCGTTTTCAAGAAGATGTAATTCTTGGCAAGTTTCACGATAAGTGGCACATACTTGACCGTTTACTGTTCTTAATTCTTGAAAGGATGTCGGTCCACGTACGTTGATTAACAGTAATCGCAAGTAAAAGCATTCTGCATTGTTTGGGTGACAGTGTACAGACGGCCTAACGCGTCGGTCGAATATAAATTGGTATGTCCTTCAACTGCTTTACCTTGTTTGCGACGTTGAAACTTTTTCGCTGATGCATTCCATGTGTAGTATGTTGGCACTTCAGAGTAAAGTAGTGTCTTTGCAAACATATCATTCCCACACAATGAAAAAATGCAGTTAACGTTGTTGGTGGTGGTGACAATGCTCGTTCACTTGCATTTTCTGTTGTGAAGTACACGCGCTGTCCATTTTCAAGGTGCACTGCCAAATGAACAACTGTTGGATGACGTTCATGGATTGGAAATGATAAAATACGCCATACTGCTTCATTACTATTAATGTAGCGTCCCACTTGATATTGGTCTATTTCATCGATAGACGCAGTTGCATTTCCCACTCCAAAAACTGCCATATCGCTTCCTTTGTTGACATATTTGCAAATGTACTTGATCGATTTAACCGAATTGCAATACTCGACATTGATGTGTGCTTTGTACGTTTTCGAGAGTAACGGTGAATACGGTACAACCCAACGATTATCGACTTGAAGATCATTGTTTCGTACTTTTAAAGTGATAGATTTGCCGCCATCTTCAGTTGAGCGTCGACGATATAGTGGATATCCGTCATTGCCAGTGATTGTCTCTGCATGTAAATGTCTTGGGTACCGTTTTGTGCATTTTCCATCAGACATGCAAGGTGAATTGTTATTGAGGAAGCCCACATGGACCATGAATCATGTTTTTGGTGACGACTTCAAGTAACTCTGGATCAATGTCGACATCTGGTATTTCTGCTGAGACTGACTTGATCAATTTGATCTGGTGTGATTTTTTTCCATCAACCAAATCAAAATGTGTGCTGTGGCAATCCTCTTTTTTGCCATTCGATGGAATACATCCAACAGCGTGTCTCTCCAAAAACGTGATGCTTGACAATTAAATCCATTAAAGATTTCAATTTTTGTTTGAACACACGTGCGGAAATATCAGGGCGATCTGATGATGATTGTCCAGTTAACAACAGTTCTGTTATTTCATCCCATGTAGGATTGCATGTGAAGGTAATAAACAAATCTGGGCGGCCATATGCGCGAACATATGTCATTGCATCTTGTGCGTATTCATGCATGTGCCGCTTGACCACCCATCTGACTGTGTTTGAATCAGTGTTTCTGATTCTGGTGTCTTGGTCCTCCTTCCTCTCACAAGTTTTTGTGTTCGTCTGTGGGTAGTCGTCGCTCTTCTTATTGGTAGTTTCATTGACTGTAGGTTCAGATACTTTATTACAGCTTGCATGCAGACTCTCCAAAGGCAGGTTCGTCTTCTTGATAGTCTGGTCGATTTTCTCACTATGCATCTTGGAAGCTGCTTGTTTCTTTGTGCTATTACGACGTGCCATTTTCCCCCCGTATCAGACTGCTTGAAATGTGTAAGGCGTCTTGGCTTGATAGCGCTGAGAAGTGCTGTCAAGCGAATCGTGTCGATATGATGGCGGAAAACACTAAAGATGCGATGATATTGTTCAACATCTTTTAGATAACTTCTTAAGTATAGAAAGATGAGTTACAATGTTATGCATTATGCATTATTTTTATGTAAACTTTGAAAATGTCTAAAAGATTGTATCATTATTTATTATAACCTCATATGCCGGTACATAACTATAGACAAAGAGTTTATAAATCATTGAAACGATACAACAATATGACTATAAGTTATACAACAATGTTATTAAAGTTATGCCCCTCGAAATAACTTTTTCTAGAGTTAAGTCCCTTAGCTAATGTGTAGTCACGTCATTTTCTTCCCATTCCCAAGCGTTTTGGTTCGGGGATTCTTTCATCATCATCATCATATATTTACGTACGTATTTTGGGAATGGGAGGAGGGAGGAGGAGGAAGAAGAAAAAAAAATACGACAGTTGACAGCTCTGGAATGAAAGGAAGGCGTGTAGAAAATTTCATCTCAATCGGATGGGCCGTTAGCGAAAAAATAAAGGACATACATATTTACATATTTACATATTTACATACATACACTTTGTTTTATAGATATAGATTAGGAACTAAAATATAGAACTGAAGAATCTCGAAGCTTGTGAATAAAGTGTGCTCCATGGATCTGCGGAAGCTGCCGGGGCTAGGGGGGGGGGGGGGTGCATCCGCCCAGGAAGCGACGGAGTGATCGAGTGTCGGAATCGATGGCTCCAATAGATGTCTCTGTTTAATATGAATATTAAATATCGCCCCAAATTAACTACCTTCTTACTGGCTCAAAATACATTTGACTAGTGAATGGACGCTGTGACATGTTTGTTAGTTCCCGCAATTCGATTTGCAAATAAAGATCAGTTTTATTCGCAATTGCGAATAAAGTCTCCCTTCAGGCAATCGTTGTTAGTTACTCTGACAGTCCAAGGAATTCGCAAAATTCATCTCAGGAAAAACACCTCTGTTGCTTTTAATTTCTTCTTAATTTGTCCATTTACATTCCAAGATTCACTGCCATACAGCAAAACTGGTTCTATAGAGCATTTCAGCACTCTCTTTCTAACATTCAGTGATAGTGACTTATTGCATAAGATAGTCTTCATTTTCTGAAATGCAGCTTTTG
>JACEFZ010023595.1:0-18295 GCA_014155875.1 Cepaea nemoralis
TGTCTTCTTTGTCGCTACCCAAATTTTCCACTCGACAGTTACCTGTCCGGTTAGTCGGCTATTCCTGTCTTGACCCACATACACATGCGCTTGGTCACTCCTTGGTTAACCCTTCTCCTACCTGGGTATTCTGATCTGTAAGTTATCAAGGAATCATTAACCTGCAGTCTTTTCCGTGACAACCACACAACCGATGCCTTGTCTGGGTGTATTTGAGATTTGTATTTGTGTTGTTGAGACCAAGGGGAAGACCGAGAAGTAAATACCTGGGTGGCTTGGCCACATGGCATGGTCAAGACAGAAACACGGAACTGGTCCACGACTCTGATGATCGAGTGAGATGGCAAAACATGCTTATCGGCATGGTACATGATTGATTGATTGCTATGTGACATTTTCATGTTGAATTAGATCACATATATATGATATTTAAAACCAAAAATTGTCCTGAAGCGATATATGAGTATATCTGTGATATGGTACCACCATCACATGTTGAAGACTTGCGTGCACTGTGGAGTAGATGACCAATCCTTCTCTAACTTTCGCATTAAGTGAATTAACAAAAACCTGTACTAGAATCAGTAAGCTTGATTAGAATACGATCACGAGTGGCAAAATGGATGTTGCAGTTAAAGCCTTCATCAGCACACAATCAAACAAACACACACTGATACAGTGACAAAATGGGCGTTGCAGTTAAAGCCTTCATCAGCACACAATCAAATAAACACGCACTGATACAGCTTCCTTCCGCAGGCGACGAGCCAAGGCATCAAACACGCGTCCGACCTTGCTTTTGACATTATCAGCACGGTTCGCTTCCAACTTCGCTAGCGGGAACACTATTTGGCATTTTCATGTTAAATCGGATAATATGCGTGCGTCATTTTTATGTTAAATAAGTCAAATTGTGAGTGACATTTTCATATTGCTTAAATTAACGCTTCAGTTAATTTTTATGTGAGAATAAATCGTTATCACGTGCGAATCTTTATTAGAAATGAACTCACGTGAATACATCACGTGGTGATAAGCAATGTAACGTGGCGTTTTAACACATGCAATGGCCTTGACAAGGAGCGCGCTAGATCAGTGCCTAGCTCATAAATATATTCTCGTGTATTGTTGGGCACTCATAGAAGTAGAATAAATAAGTAGATATTAGAGAATATACTTTAAAAGTGTTAGTTGCATATCCTTTACAGGATGTTGTAGTCAACAACAGCATTCTTTTGCTGTTGTGATCGCTTGGCAAGTTTACGTTCAATAGTTTTCCATTGCTTTCTGAACGACCGGCACCCATACCTTATCATTTTAAAAAAAAACCAACGCAAGGCGATCTGTTGCCAAATCGCACGCAGTTGTGTTTCGAACGCGGGTATGCGAGATTACGAACGGCGCCACGAAGCCGGCATTGAGAATATATTGGGAATCGTTAAAATTGAAAGATATGGCTACCGACAGGAATTCAAACTTGACATCTCCAAAGGATAACAGAGCCTCGCTGCAGGAACAAGTGTACTTCGACGCTTGACCAACTAGACATAAGAACGGTTTAAAAGGCAAGATAATCGACTTAATTGCACCGGGTTTTATTCCATGTGGCTCGGTCTTTTTCCACAGGACGGCCTGCCGAAAGCGTCACGCAAAGCACGAACTCCGTAGCTCGAGCGACGACCCCCGGGAGTTTCCGAGAACATTGGACTAGAGAATATCATAGCCCGGAATGGAACGTACGACCTTCGGAGTGTGAGGCAGGCGGCGGTAAACACCTGGTCACAGAGACTTATGACCAACTAGATAGACCAGCCAGAGATTCTCTGTGGCGAAGTGGTCAAGCCGTTTGACTCGTGCTTCGAAGGTTGTAGGTTCGATTCCGGGCCGCGTCCTTCGGTTTACGTGTTAAATGTTTCGGAGACTCCTGTGGGTCGTCGCTAAAAGCTACGGAGTTCGTGCTTTGTGTGACGCTTTCCGTGCTGCGGAACGAGACCGAGCCATATGGGATAAAACCCGGTGCAATGAAGTCGACCCTGTCGACTTTTAAGAGACTTTTAAGATAGAAATAGTACTTAGCTGGGCATTCGCAAAAGTACACTTTTTCCTTGGGGGGGGGGGGGGGGGGGGGGGGGGGGGGGGGGGACTGAATGGTCTCGAGGAATGGTGTCCGCATCGAGTGCTGGAGGTCCCGGGTTCAAGCCCCGGCGAGGGCCGGGATTTTTTCACGTGGACTTCTAGTAACAAAATTTCCCCTGGTCTCTGGGTAGTGAGATCGGACGCCCGTGTGTATTGTTGCGCACGTAAAAAAATCCCTTGGCAGTTAGAAATCGAAAAGAGTAGCCTAACGGCGCTGCCCGGGCAAAATTTCGAGTTAAAAATCTACCCAAAGTATTTCAGGATCCTCGCCGGTGCTACGGAGTTCGTGCACTGAATTGAGATTCTCCGGACTCAGGCTTGAGTTAGGAGTAGAACGGAGCACTTATGGGTTATACCCGTGTGCCGTGAAGTTGATCCGTCGACTAAACTAAACTAAACACTTGTTCCTATAGCTAGGCGCTGTCGTCATTTGAAGGTGACGGGTTCGAATCCTGATTGGGTAACTAAAGCTTGCAATGTTTTCTAGTGTGTTATCTAGCCTCTACTTAGTTCTTGTTCTTGTTCTTTTTCATCTACTTCTTCTTCTTGTTCTTCTTCACCTTCTTTTTCTTCAACATTCGTTAGAAATGTTTGCTTCGGACGTAACTGCAATGTACCTGTTCACAGCAGAGCTGCGATATTTGCGTAATTCGGGCGACACATCCGACTTCTTCGGGTATTTGTTGACCGGGGTAACCTTCCCGACGTCTAATTCTATGACAGCCAAACAACAGATGATAATGTATGTGTGATCTGTCTTGGTGGCCTCAAAGGGTTTTCCAATTGATATTCCCATGTGTAGAGGAGTGGTGATGACGCTTAAAGGTCCGTTCAATTGTCTTCGTTTGAATTCTGATTGACGGGTATTTTAAATTCACTTGGGTTTCACAGTCGAACGAGCCAAAAAATGGTTACCAGGAACATCTCGTGTTAAGTAAAGGTGGTCGGTGAGATATTGACACCACCACCCATCGAGTGTTAACTGGTCTATGGAAATATGGGGTTGGCACCATCTGCCTGAGACGCTTCGATTCCTGTGAAGGGGACCTGTCTTGCTTCTTCCCTCATCTCTAGGCACGCCCGGACTAAGCAAGCAAACATGTTCAGAAGGATTATCTTCTGTATATCGAGCTAGGAAACATATGCTGGCCCAGTGCCTCGACATTCAAAGGCAAGCTGTACGGAACTGAAGATTAACTAATAAAGAACTAGTCAGTTCATCTTGAGAACTAGCCTGAAGATGTAAGCACCAAGGATGTATGTATTGATATCATGGGAGTCTCCGTGGCGAAGTGATCAAGCCGTTTGACTCGGGCTCCGAAGGTTGTGGGTTTGATTCCGGGCCGCGTCCTTCGGTTTACTAGTTATTTTTTTCGGAGACTCCTGTGGGTCGTCGCTAGAGCTGCGGGGTTCATGCTTTGTGCGACGCTTTCCGCACTGCGGAAAGAGACTGAGCTATATGGGATAAAACCCGGTGCAATTAAGTTGACCCTGTCGACTTTTAAGCGACTTTTTTGTATTGAAATCAGAAGGCACTTTAAGAAGTCAGTATGGGCGAATAAATAAAAGCGCTTGTTCTTAAACTTCCGGTGTGCAGATGCCAAACTAGCGGATTCAACTAAAATAATAACTTCTCGTCCTTGAGTTGGGGACGTAAATTACAAGTACCTTAGAAGTAGGAGTGGGTTCGCCTGAACCCGAGGAACACAGGTGACCGGGAAAGCTATCAGTCCAGTGCACCAGGAGTGTGATCACGTGTATGGAAGACGCCTTGAGTTCAAAGCGAACTATAGTGCAAAAGGACACAGCACACAACAGACAATGTGACAGTTGTGAAACTCGAATCAAAAACTCTAAGTGGGATGCAACTGATTCAATGTCGAAGGATAATATACCGCCAAATATAACCCCTCCTTTGAACGGTTGAACGATACATCGCCATACTAGGGACACCGTGCTATTTGTTTTGTTTCGTGGTATCTTCCTAAATGTCAATGCTCAGTGAACGGAAATGTACATGATAATACCTGTTCATTTGATTGTGCACCATCTTTTGTCCAAACCTACTTTTTTGCTTGGCACTGGATCAGGTAATTCCCTCAGCACAAGGCTGCCTCAGTGAGCCTGCGCTGGGGGAATTAAGTCCCACTTAGACTTAAGAGTCTCAGCTAAGTCGTTCAGTGCCGGGCGCCCTAACCAAGATGTCAGCTAGCAGTGCTGGTAGTGCTATGCGCACGATCGTGCGGACCCCTTTCCTGTTCGTGGTTACTACTGATGAGTAAGATGATGTATGACGTGCACGTCTTACTCCTATAGTGTGCCAGTGTTTTAGAATGTTGGATAAACTTGTACATTGTGATAACATTGGTAACATTCAAAGGACCATTTTCTACGCATATAGGGTATTTGGTGCTAATTGACTATTTGTATACACTAATAATTCACCTGGTGAGGCGAATTGTACGTCTCGCGATTTCAGCACACTTGTCGATTACGTCGTGGAGTAATTCAAAAGTATTAAACACATTGCAACGTTTGACTCAAATTTTACACGGATATATTTACACATACATCATCCATCCGTTCATCATGTGCCATGCCAATACGCGTGGGCGGTCATGTTTTGCCATCTCACTCGATCATCAGAGTCGTGCATCAGCTCCGTGTTTATGTCTCGACCATGCCACGTAGCCATGCCTTCCAGGTATTTACTTCTAGGTCTTCCTCTTGGTCTGTTCCCTTCGATCTTACCACTTGTCACCAAGTTCTCCAATCCATCTCTTCTCATAACATGCCCAAAAAATTGTGACTGTCTGCTTCTAATGTCTCTAATCAGTTTACGATCTGACATTAGCAATTAGGCGATTCAAGCCAGTTTTGTGCAAACAGAAAGATTTCATTTTAAATTTGCGATTAGCGTGAGGACAACAAATGATTTATATTCTAACCGTATTCGTGACTGTGTGTTTCAAGTATATTTTGTTTTGTTAGTTTCATATCCTCTAAAACCACAGGTGACACCAGACCGTCATCCAGCTACTGATGGCAAAATCTTAACTAAAATAAATAAATTTAGAGTAGGAACATGGAATGTTAGGACATTAAATGAGCTAGGAAAGTTGACCAATGTTCTAAGAGAGATGGATAGCATGAAAATGAATATACTAGGCGTTAGTGAGATGAGATGGAAAGGATCGGGCAAAATTATAGCTGACAATCACACAATAATTTATTCTGGAGGGGATACACATGAAAAAGGTGTAGGAATAATATTAGACGAAAAACAGCCAAGTCAATTAATGGATACTGGTGTATTTCAGATAGAGTTATTATGGTAAAAATCAAAGGCAAACCAATAGACATAAATATTTTACAAGGATATGCACCAACAGCAAGCAGTAGTGATGAAGAAATACAACACTTTTACGACGAAATAGAAATGGCGATGGCTCAAAGTGGATCACAAGAAATAAAGATAATACTTGGTGATTTTAATGCAAAAGTAGGAAAGGGAAAAATGGAGGATGTAGTGGGGAATTATGGTTTAGGTACAAGAAATGGAAGAGGGGAAAAACTAATAGAATGTGCAAATATCAATGATATGATAATTGGAAACACATGGTTTAAACACCATAAAAGACGACTGTACACATGGATAAGCCCTGATAAGAAAATACGCAACCAAATTGACTACATACTAATTAATAAAAGATTTAGAAATTCTTTAATTAATGTAAAGACAACGCCTGGTGCTGACTGTAATAGTGATCATGTACCACTATGTGGACAAATAAAAGTAAGATTAAAGAGAGGGAAAAAAATGGTTAAGAACATGAGACTAAATAAAGAGGTTCTAAAAATAGATAAAGAAATGCAAGAACAATACAGAGTGACTGTGAAAAATAGGTACAATGCAATAACTAAAATACAGAGTATAGATGAACAATGGGAAATGTTAAGGGACTCCATTCATCAAACTAGCAAAGAAGTATTACCAGAGAGAGGCAAAATAGCTAAGAAAAAATGGATGAATGAAGATATCTTAAACCTGATGGACAAAAGAAAACAGTATAAAAATGACAAACAAGAATACGCTAAGATAAATAAAGAAATAAAAGATAAATGTGGGAAGGCTAAAGAAAGTTGGTTAAACGAGCAATGCAAAAAAAATTGAATTAAATTCCCATTAAAGATTCAAAAAATATGCACAGACAAATCAGTGAGCTTACAGGAAGAAAAATAAGAATAAATACAGGGTGTTTGAAATCAAAAACAGGAAAGATAATATTAGAGGAAGATGCTATAATGAAGAGGTGGAATGAGTATATAAGAGAATTATATGAAGGAGAAAGGGCAGAATTAACAGAAGATAGTAACTTAGAAGGTCCACCTATTCTGAAAGAAGAAGTCGCTGACGCATATGAAACGTATGAAGAAAGGAAAAACAGCTGGGCCAGATGAAATCACAATAGAAGAATTAGAAGTATTGGGAGAATTTGGAGTAGAAATATTAACCAAAATGTTGAATGATATTTACAGCAGTGGATATTTACCCAGTGATATGCCTGAAATCTGTACTTATAGCTATACCAAAAAGACCAGGAGCAATTGATTGTGAAGATTTTCGTACAATTAACCTCATAAACCATATCACTAAGCTTCTACTCAGAATCATAATGAGAAGAACCAAAAAGAAAATAAAAATGGAAATTAGTGAAGAACAGTATGGATTTGTGGAAGGAAAGGGCACAAACAATGCAATTTATACATTGCGGACACTAATAGAAATGTCAATAGAGAAACAGAGGGACATATATTTGTGCTTCATAGATTATACTAAGGCATTTGATAAAGTAAAACATGATGAACTGATTAAAATGTTGGAAGATATCAACACTGATGGAAAAGATTTAAGAATAATAAAGAATATTTACTGGAACCAAGTAGCAGCAATTAAAATGGGAAATAAAGAGGGTAGTTACGAACAGATAAAGCTAGGAGTACGACAAGGGTGTGTCTTGTCACCAGATCTTTTCTCCCTGTATAGCGAAGTAATAATGAGAGAGATCAAAGAGATGCCAGGAATACTAGTTGGAGGTTATAATATAAATAATATACGCTATGCAGATGACACAGTATTGGTGGCGGATAATTCAACAGACCTACAACAATTATTAGACGTTGTAGTAACAGAGAGTGCAAGGAAAGGACTCAACTTGAATATCAAGAAAACAGTAACAATGGTAATATCAAAGAAAATGGTGACACCAAAATGTGACATAGAAATAGAAGGGAAAATCCTTAACCAAGTTGATAATTTTAGATACCTAGGGGCATTTATAACATCAGATGGAAGATGTACAACAGAGATTAGGAGCAGAATAGGGCAGGCAAAAGCTGCATTTCAGAAAATGAAGAGTATCTTATGCAATAAGTCACTATCACTGAATGTAAGAAAGAGAGTGCTGAAATGCTATGTAGAACCAGTTTTGCTGTATGGCAGTGAATCTTGGAATGTAAATGAACAAATTAAGAAGAAATTAGAAGCAACAGAGATGTGGTTCCTGAGACGAATGTTGCGAATTCCTTGGACTGCCAGAGTAACTAACGACGACTGCCTGAAACAGGCTAATGAAACTAGAACATTATATACAACAATAAGACAGAGACAAACAGCTTTCCTCGGTCATGTCATGAGAAGAGAGGCATTGGAGAACATCGTAACAACTGGAAAGATTGAGGGGAAGAGAGGCAGAGGAAGACCAAGAGAAGTGATGCTGGATGGATTGAGACGGTGGCATGGAGGAATATCAGCAGCAGAGTTGATTCAGAAAACCAAAGACCGAGATCTATGGAGAGCCATGAACGCCTACGCCAGCCGGCACGGCACTTGATGATGATGAGTTTCATATCCTTTACAGAACATCACAGTCAACTCCAACAATGTGTGCTATTTGTGATGTCTTACCAAGGTTTCTTTCAGCAGGATGCCTTTGCTTTCTGAACTACTAGCACTAGTACCATAGTATGAACATCAGCGTAAGGTTGCCTGCTTCCAAATCGCACGCAGCTATCTTTTGAACGCGGTATGCGAGATTACGAACTGCGTTCGCACCTCTGTCACAACAGCGCAAGTAAACTGTCATTTACTACCAATATAGTACCTTGCGGTGTATGGCAGACGGGTCTTTGAGCCTGAGGAATTACCGCCGCCTGACTAGTGCAGTCGCCGCGAACTGTGCAGGTTAGGATTTTCCTTTTGCCCCCGACAGAAAAAAATCCCACACCTTAGCCGAGGGATCGAACCCGGGTCTTCCGAATGAGAGTCCGGCGTTCTAGCCACTCGGCCAGCCGTTCCTTTAGCCAAAATATAATGTTTATTCACATCATAAGACCCGTGACTGCAGTGAGCACATGACGAGGTGTAGCGATATATGCCAGGCAATAAATCGTGCAATACATTGTTTGTAGCTGATGTGTATACATTTACAAAGGGATACATTGGTTTCAGTATACATATAACTGTTGAGCATTTTTATCGGCTTGTAAAATAATGAAGTTATAAATATTTAAAACAGAAACAGTGCAAGAAGCACGCTAACTGAAGACAGTGCTTGCTTGCTTGCTTGCTTGCGTTCGTTGGCTTGAGCTCCAGCGCAAAATCCTGTATGTCGGATGAAGGCATCCTGTCGTCCAACATCAGTGTGATGTCATACAGGACCTGAGTTTTGCGTGAGTATCCGTTGTCCCATGTCTGGCTTATTGGTGTGCAGACTGGTGGTTCCTCGCCATACAGGCAGACACTCTCCGACTTCGGAGGAACTGAAGACAGTGAAATGTAAGGTTGCACTACATCAGCCTGGAGCCGAGGTGGCGCAGAGACTAGCATGCTTACCTGCCCATGTGGCGGTTTTGCATTCGAATCACCTTCGAGGTGGGGTTTCAAGTACCCTAAGCTCACCCATCTACTTATCTTATCTGATTCAGTAGCAAACAGAAAGTAGGTTTGAACCAAATATGGCACATAATCAAATTAACAAGTATCATAACGTTACATTTCTGTTCACTGAGAATTAAAACTGTGAAATAATAACACGATAGTCACAGTCTGGCGAATATCGTCCTTCTGTCCTTCTGTACATGGGGGGGGGGGGGGGGGGGGGGGGGGGGGGGGGGGGGGGGGGGGGGGGGGGGGGGGGGAGGAGAGCATATTTGGCGATTTATTATCCTTCAGCACTGAAGCAGTTACACTGGTACACAGACATTTGCTGGGAAGGACAGGCGGCTGACTTGATACGATAACATAGCCCATTGAGTGCTCGCCTGTGTGCAAATATGGGGGATAATATAGCCCATTGATTGCCCGTCTGTGTGCTCATATGGGGGATAACATAACCCACTGAGTGCCCGTCTGTGTGCGAATATGGTGGCTATCATAGCCGTTGAGTGCCCGTCGGTGTGCAAATATGGGGATGACATAGTCCATTGAGTGCCCGTCGGTGTGCAAATATGGGGATTAATATAGTCCACTGAGTGTCTATCGGTGTGCAAATATGGGGGTTAATATAGTCCATTGAGTGTCTAACGGTGTACAAATATGGGGGGGGGGGGAGGGTGTGTGTAACATAGCCCATTTAGTGCCCGTCGGTGCACATATATGAGGGATAATATAGTCCATTGAGTGTCCGTCGGTGTGCACATATGGGTGATAACATAGTCCAGTGAATGCCCTTCGGTGTGCACATATGGGTGATAACATAGTCCAGTGAATGCCCTTCGGTCTGCATATATGGGTGATAACATAGCTCATTGAGTGTCAGTCGGTGTGCAAATATGGGTGGTAACATGGCCCATTGAGTTCCCGTCGGTGTGCAAATATGGGGGAATAATATAGTCCATCGAATGGCCATCGGTGTGCATATATAGGGGTTAACATTTTCCATTGAGTGCCCGTCGGTGTAAAAATATGCGGGATAACATAGCCCATTGAGTGCCGGTTGGTATGCAAATATGGAGGATAACATAGTCCATTAAGTACCCGTTGGTGTGCAAATATAGGAGATAACATATTCCATTGAGTGCCCGTCGGATTGCAAATATGGGGGATGGCAGATAGTTCTGAACCATGTAGCAGTGGAACAAAGTCAACGACCATTCATCGCGCTTTGACATGTTTGGGTGCCCGGCGCTAGCTGCGTATTGTTATACACAATTCAGCACCCATGTGATGCGGTCTACATTCTCTACATCGCCGCCTGTCTTTACTTCATGTTCCTGGTACCCTCGGGTTAGCTTGGCTCCACCTGAGAGCCCAGATAAGTTTCATGTAAGAAATCAGCCTCGGAATTGATTCGAACACAACAGCGCTGAATCGCTAGGCAAGCAGGACAGTCACTGCTCTATTGTGGCTCTTTATCCAGGATTATATAGCATTGCTCACGGATAAACACAAATAACAGACATATTGAGTGTGTAACTTTATATAGCACTAAACACGGACAAACACATAAAACTGACATTTATTGGCTATGTAGCAATATATAAAATAAACATTGACAACCATATAGTTAGCATTTATTATCTATTTATCATTATATAACAATAAACACGGACAAACACGGATAACTGACTTCTCTTACCTACGTAGCGTGAAGCACAGAGATTCACGGATAACTGACAACTCTTATCAACGTACTGTGAGACACGGGCAAACATAGATAACCAACATTTCTTACTATCTATCATGAAACACGGACAAACACAGATAACTGATATTTCCTACCTATGTAGAATGAAACACGAACAAACACAGATAACTGACATTTCTTACCTATGTATTATGAAACACTGGAAAACACAGATAACTGACATCTCTTACCTATGCATCATGAAACACGGACATATACGGATAACTGACATCTCTTACCTATGTAGAATGAAACACTGACAAACACAGATAACTGACATTTCTTACCTATGCAGCAATATAAAACACATGAAAGTGCGAATAATCCATTTAATCCAAATCAGGACGGGAGATGGACAGATTTGTGAGAAGACGCGAATAATTCCGAGACATAAAGCTGTTCAGATGGTTGCACGCATGGCTAACAGAGCTCTAGCCACTGCAACACGCCAGCCTTGTCCACTCTTCTCTTCTCTTCCGACAGGAATGAATGGATCCCTGAAATCCAATAGACATCCTACCTCAACGCCCTCCCATCAGCTCGTTCTGATTGTGCATGCAAGCGCGTGCGCTGGAGAATGTGTGAGCGAGCAGCAGTGTCTCCCTCGAGGGACAGAAAATGATGGCATGTGCCTGGGGCTTCCCCCTGTCCTCCTTTCTCCAAAGGGAAATATATATAGGACTGAAAATAGAATGTGGGAATTAGTAATTAGTTGGAGGGTTTTGAGTACGGGGGTGCAATGCCTGTGTTAGCTGACTGTCGAATGAAACGGGGATTTGAAAGGTGACGAGGGAATTCATTGAAGTGATAGAAATGTGATTTTACATGAGAATATTCACGCTGTCAGGAAATGTCTTCGTTTTCAAAGTAAGTATTATTTCGATTTACAAGGTATGGTAACAGATGTCAGTTAATCCTGTCTGTGTGAAATGTGATCAAAGACGATGTTTTCTTCTGTCTAAATATATAGTATAGAAGTCCGCGTAACAGAAAGGATAAGCGTAATCATTGTTAAACTTCCGTTACGAGATTAGCATGGCCGAATAGATAAGAATGCTTGCTTTTAAACTTCCGGTGTGCTGATGCCAAGGTAGCGTGTTCAACAGGTCATTTATTCATTCAGTAGCATGTCCTTTGCAGAACCTCGCTCCCATAACAACCTTCCGGAAAACCTCTCGATCACAAGCAAGATGTCCCGCGTCCGATACACCCATCTGGAGAACATCCGCCACATCCTGCACCCATCTTCTCTTTGGACTTCCTCTTCATCTCTTTCCGGGCATAAACCCCTCCATTATTGTTCTCTCCAAACTTTCATGACGTTTCAAGTGTCTTTGTTTTATCGTCTTTAATAGCCAACCTTCTTCAATATTCAGCTCTTGAAGTATGGATGCATTTGTTCTTTTCTTTACCCAAAATATTCTTAGAACTCGTCTATAACATTAATATTCAAAAGCATTTATGCGTTTTTCAGCTTGTTTAGGAAGTGTCCATATCTCACAGGTGTATGTTGCAGTGGGAAAGATGCATGCTCTTAATAATCTAATTGTTGTAGCTCTATCTGTCCCACTCCATAATTTATTCAGTTGTTTTAGTCTTTGAAGAGCAATAGATATTCGTTTTTTTAAATTTCTTTCATTGTGTCACCATTGTTGGTAATCAATGACCCAAGATATTCGAAATTTTCCACCATCTCAAATTGTTCCTCATTAACATATATTTCTTTCTCCATCTATGTTTTTGCTATGTTAAGATATAAGTTGTGATCTTCACTATTCAATTGGGTTGAGGTTATTAGGTTTTCTATACCATTCTGCGTCGTGGATAGCAATATTGTATCATTAGCGCATGGAATCTCTGGTATGTCATGACCACCGATATTTAGGCCACCATTCGAATCCCTGTGAAGGAGAACTCTGGTGCTTTCATTGAGACCACAAGTAGCCTGCTATGGAAGTCATGGCAGTAAGTAAAGCAATAACATGGCTCGAGACACAGTCATTCACTAGGGCATGTTTCCTTAGCGACTCTATGAGCATGCTCAAGGGGATAGAGATATGGGGGGGGGGGGGGTCCGAAGAGAGTGGTTGCTGTCTCTGGAGCGGTCACGGCTGGGAAAAATTAGTTCATCTTCGTGCCAGGGCATGCGGGAGTACAAGGAAATGAGCGGGCTGACAAGCTCGCAGGTGAGGCTACTGTGGAGGGCGGACGCGCCATGGACCAGGCTGACATTCTGAATGCTCTACGAGAAGTAAGACTTGTGCGAGAACCAAGTGATGACTGTGAATCTAAAAGCGTGGTCTGACTGCGAGAACAGCAAATAAAAAGAGGTGTGGCTAAACAAGAACACTACGCAGGAAGCCAAAGAAGATTGATAAACCAACACAGAACTGGTGTCGTTAGCCGCTACACGCTGCGGGATTTGCTGAGGAGGGGATCCGAGCTCTTATGGACTAAATGATTCTTCTTCTTCTTCTTCTGCGTTCATCCGGAGTTTATTTTTTTTTATTTTTTCGGACGTGATTGCGTTGTGCCTGTTTACAGCAGAGTTGAGTTCTTGCGCCGTTAGGCCGACACATTCGACTTCTGCTGGCATATTTTGACCGGGTTAACCTTCCCGGGGGAACTGAATGCTTCGATGTGCAATGAGGCTGATATGTCGACTAATTAACTAACTATTTAGAGCATCATATTGCTCCCTGTTTATATCATCTCTGCCATGTCTCATTACATTTTCGGCGTACAGGTTAAACGAATAGGGTGACAGCACACGGCCCTGGCAGACTCCTTTCTTGATATCAAACCAATCTGATGTCTCGCCATCTATTCTAACCGCTGCTTGTTGGTCTAAATAGAGCATTTTTATGAGTTGTATTACATGTGATGGAAAGCTCATATCCCTTATGATATCCCAAAGTTTCTGATGTTGTACACAGTCAAATGCCTTTGAATAATCCACAAAACATGAGAATAGGTTTACATTAATTTCTCTGCACTTCTCTTTTATTAAACGCGTGTTGAGCATGTGATCTCTTGTTACTCTTCCTTGTCTAACTCCAGCTTGAACCACGTTCATTTCTTCTTCCATTATCTTACGAAGTCTTCCCATTATGATTTTAGTCGAATTTTATTTGCGTGACTGATCAGGGCCACAGTTCTATACCTGGTGCATAATTTCAGGATGCCCCTTTTTAGTATTGGAATGAAGATAGTTCTCTTGCAATCTGTTGCCAACATTTTTGACATAATTTTAGTCCAACCTGTCAATTGGACTAAAATGTTGACTTCTCGTCTTTGACTTGGGGACATAAGTAAGCCTATTCTGTCTATATATAAAATATGTTAACATAAGTAAGCCTATTCTGTTAGTTAGTTAGTTAGTCAGTCAGTCAGTCAGTCAGTCAGTCAGTCAGTTAGTTCGTTAGTTAGTTAGTTAGTTAGTTAGTTAGATAGTTAGTTAGTTAGTTAGTGCCACATGGCGTGTAGACAGAATGACGTCATCGGAATGGGCGGTGGAATATCATATAGTGAAAATCCAAGGAAAATGTGGAGAACGTAATTGGACAGCAACGGGGAGACGCTGTGACTTTGTGATACGGACAAGATGTGTTTCTGAAGGCTCGATGTGAAGGTGACACCTGGATGCCGTGATTTCGGGATGAGACAGCAGGGAGTCTGGTAAGGAGTTTATTGAGGACGACACAACAGTGAAAAGGACCGGGAATGGAAAATCCACCTAGACTAAATCTTAGTATCTAAGAAATTGAGCTGAAGAATGGATAGGAAGGCTTCAAGGGCGACGAGCTGGTTTGGGAGCTCAGGGGTGGATGTATTTGAGTAGGTGCCGATCCTGTGGTTAGGGATCAGCCTGCTTTTCTGCCAGAGTTTAATCCTTGTACCAGTGGCGGAAATAAACGTCTGGAAAATCGTTCGCTTCACTTGAGTATGCTGTTCTGAGTTCTGTTACCAAGTTCCGATTTTTCGATGATGCTTTTTGTGTTTGCTCCAGTTGCGTTTAGCGGACAGGCACATTGAGACAGTTAGTCAGTCAGTCAGTCAGTCAGTCAGTCAGTCAGTCAGTTAGTTCGTTAGTTAGTTAGTTAGTTAGTTAGTCAGTCAGTCAGTCAGTCAGTCAGTAAGTTAGTTCGTTAGTTAGTTAGTTAGTTAGTTAGTTAGTCAGTCAGTCAGTCAGTCAGTCAGTCAGTTAGTTCGTTAGTTAGTTAGTTAGTTAGTTAGTCAGTCAGTCAGTCAGTCAGTCAGTCAGTCAGTCAGTTCGTTAGTTAGTTAGTTAGTTAGTTAGTTAGTTAGTTAGTTAGTTAGTTAGTTAGTTAGTTAGTTAGTTAGTTAGTTAGTTAGTTAGTTAGTCGACAGATCATCCTCGTTGCACATCGAACCATTCAGTCCATAAGTGCTCGGATCCCCTCCTCAGCAAATCCCGCAACGTGTAGCGGCTAACGACGCCAGTTCTGTGTTGGTTTATCAATCTTCTTTGGCTTCCTGCGTAGTGTTCTTGTTTGGCCACCCCTCTTTTAATTTGCTGCTCCTGCAGTCTGGCCATTGTTGTAGATTCACAGTCATCACTTGGTTCTCGCAAAAGTCTCACTTCTCGTAGAGCATTCAGAATGTCAGCCTGGTCCATGGCGCGTCCGCCCTCCACAGTAGCCTCATCTGCGAGCTTGTCAGCCCGCTCATTTCCTTGTACTCCCGCATGACCTGGCACGAAGATGAAACTAATCTTTGCCAGCCGAGACCGCTTCAGAGGCAGCAACCATTCTCTTCGGATCGACCCCTCCTCTATCCTCTTGATCATGTTCATTGAGTCGCTAAGAAAACAAGCCCTAGTGAATGTCTGTGTCTCGAGCCATGTTATTGCTTTACTTACTGCCATGACTTCCATGGTCAGGCTACTTGTGGTTTCAGTGAAAGCACCAGAGTCCTCCTTCACAATTCTCCCTCCGGCCCGAGCTGTAAAGGCCCATGAGCTACTCACATGTCGGACGACCGACCCATCTGTGTAGATGACCGCGTCACCGTCTAGCGAATTCTCGAAAAGCAACGCTTGTACTTCAGCCTCAACAGCAGCCGGATTTTCTTGTCTGCATTTTCTATCTAGTTGGATGCAAACTGAAAAGGATGTGTAGAAGTCTGTTGGCACTTGCACCCACTCCTCGCCAGGTTCTAAGTCCTCAAGTGAACACACCTGTTGAAGAATGTCTTCGGCTTGACCCATCCACGACCGTCCTCTTTTTAACCTGCTGCCCTTCACCTTCCTAATTTCACTATGCAGTGGATGTTGTGTGTTTGCGTTAATTCTGAGGTAGGCGCGTGCCGTGCAAACTTGTATTCTCTCTTCAATGGTTGGAAAATCAAGAAGGTAGCGCATCGCCCTGCATGCTGTATCTCTTGTACATCCAAGAATAATGCGCATAGCTTCATTCTGTATCCTTTCCATCCTTTCTATCTGCTTATGGCTGAGAGTCAGGATTGCCATTGCATACTCCAAAACAGACATGACCAGCCCTCGTACAGAAGACATAGATGGCGCTGCTCACAGTTTGCTGCCGCCATCACCCGCATCGCTGCCAAACCCCGCTTGGCCTTTGTTATCACCTGGTCTATGTGCACATTATAAGCAAGGCTTCGATCAAACCGTATCCCCAGGTAATTCATTGCCTGCGTTCTTTCCACCGTCTCTGAACACAGCATTACAGTTGGTGTTGGGTTGTTGACAATATGATTATTCAACGAGAACCAAGTCACTGTTGCCTTTGTTGGGTTGACCATTGCCCCAGCTTCATCACACCAAGTACTTATGCGATTGAGTTCGGTTTGTAGTTCCACAGCAACCTCCTCTCTATCCTTACCCTGACGATACACTAAAACATCATCGGCATACGACAATGTCCTGCCAAGTCCAGTGATCTGCTCACTGGTGATTCTCACTGTGTAGGCGTTGAACAGTACCGGAGATAATGGTGATCCCTGTGGTAGGCCAGGATATATTGTTGTTGGTTCCGAAGTCCAACTGCCACATCTAAAAACTACTTTCCGTTGGTAGAGGGCTGCAGCGATCCAACTAAGGAGGAATGGACTTACGTTTAGTTCAAGAAGCTGAAACATTAAAAAATCCAGTGGTACTCTGTTGTATGCGTCCTCAAGATCAATCGCTGCAGCAACGGTTTCAGTGCCTGTGTGGAAACCTTCATAGACATCATGGGCAAAGACTGCTGCATTGGTCCAGGTTTCTCTTTTTGGACGGTACCCACCCAGGGTAGGTGGGAAAACACCTTGCCTCTCTAGTTGGCTTGATATTTTCCTGGCGATTACCTTCTCCAGCAGCTTGCCTATTGTATTCTGCATGGTTATAATTCGATATCCCTGAATTGTTTTGTGGTCTTTGTCAGGCTTCGGCAAGGGAATCAGATAGCTGTGTAACCATTCCTCCTTGATGCTAGCACTCCCTATACTGTTGTTGTACATGTCTGCTAGTTTCTCTAGCTCATTGTCGGTACACCTATTTATGTCGTTGTATCTTATGCCATCAGGACCTGGAGCACTGTTATTTGATCGTCGAAGCACAGCCTTGATTTCTTTCACTGTCACTGTGTCTTCCTCCGAAGTGTTCTGGGCCTTGCATCTGTCTGAGGTGACCTCCTTGGCCAGATTTCGGCCTCCCATGTCTGTCTGGTTGCTCTGCTCAAGATAGCGTTCAAAGAGGGCTTTGCCCTTGTCCTCGTCAGTCCTCTGCCAGATGAGGTCAGCACATTGGAAGTCAGAAATGCTCTTATTCTTGACTACACCACTCATGTTTTTATGTAGTCGCCAGAACAATTTCAGTGACTTGTCTGTGCTTACGCTTTGACACACCTCTGCCCATTTTTCGCTTTTAACCACCTTGACCAGTTTTTTGAAATAGCTTACTTTTGTGTGCATCTCTCTTTCTAAGTGCAAGCAGGGACTAGGATGACCAGCTCTGTTCTTCTTGGCATTTTGCCATCTCCTTACAGCACTACGCTTATCCACCCAAGCCTTCTCCACCTCGAAACTCCACCACGGTGGCTGCTCCCAGCTTTTTTTCCTGCCCTGAAATGTTCTGCGCTTGTCACGTCTTATTTTACTCACCACATCTTGCCCTGTACTGTCATACTGGAACGTCTTTACCTTTAGCTTGTGCTGCCTGGTTCTGCCTTTCTCCACCAATATGCTGCAAGGGTGGTGGTCGCTGCCATGGTGTCCTAGGACACCCCATCTACACACTGTAGTGAGTGAAGGTGAAACTAGCGCCAGGTCAATAGCACTGTCCTCATCGCCTGGACGGCTTGCTGTCCTGGTGACACAGCCACTGTTGATACAAACCAGGTCGATGGTTTCCAGTGCAGTCTCTAGCTCCTCCCCTTGTGTATTGAAGGAAGTGTTTCCCCATGATCTGCCTTTAGCGTTGAAGTCACCACAGAAAATAACATTTTCTCTCC
>JACEFZ010023596.1:0-22500 GCA_014155875.1 Cepaea nemoralis
CGGATAGACAGACAGATAGACAGACAGACAGACAGACCGACAGACTGACAGACAGACAGACAGACAGACAGACAGACAGACAGACAGACAGACAGATAAATAGATAGATAGATAGATAGATAGATAGATAGATAGATAGATAGATAGATAGATAGATAGATAGATAGATAGATAGATAGATAGATAGATAGATAGATAGATAGATAGATAGATAGAAAGATAGATAGATATGTGGGTGGGTGGGTGGGTAGACAGACAGACAGACAGACAGACAGACAGACAGACAGACAGACAGACAGACAGACAGACAGACAGACAGACAGACAGACAGACAGATAGATAGATAGATAGATAGATAGATAGATAGATAGATAGATAGATAGATAGATAGATAGATAGATAGATAGATAGATAGATAGATAGATAGATAGATAGATAGATAGATAGATAGATAGATAGATAGATAGATAGATAGATAGATAGATAGATATCCACATGAGGTGGTAGTCAGATACCATATGAAAGTAGACGGTACTACCTGCTTTCTGTCAGCGCCGAATGTTGCAAACCAGACCCGACATCCCACATTGTGCCAAAGGCTTCGAGCAGAGAAACGTAATTGAGAGGTTACAAGCCTTATCCCAGTGCCAGGAAATGTAACTTAAAGACTTAAATGTCATGGCATGGCGGTTGTCTAGGTCGTTAACTGGTCTATGATCCCATCCATCCATCATGTGCCACGCCGAATAAAGCGTGGGTGGTCATGTTCTGCCATCTCACTCGATCACCAGAGTCGTGGATCAGCTTCGGTGTTCCTGTCTCGACCATGCCACGTGGCCAAGCCATCCGGGTATTTACTTCTCGATCTTCCCTTGGTCTCTTCCCTTCGATCTTGCCAGTCGATCACCAATGTTCCCAATTCATTTCTTCTCATAACATGCCCAAAACATTTTGACTGTCTACGTCTAATGTCTCTAATCAGTTTACGATCTTCATTTGTTTCTATAATGGAAGCATTCTTTCTGCAGATTTTCTTGTTCCAGATACGTTGATGTTACCGTTCCTCTGGAGTAGACTATACAGGGCCGAGTGAGGGATCATGCTGCATGGCAACACATGGTCTCTAAATTCAGCCGCATGCTATGAAGAGGTATAGCTCCATTTTACAAACTATATATCGTCTATCAAGACCGCAAGAGGCCAGTGAAAATTACGTTGTTTTTTTTTTTACTAAGGGAAGTAACGTATAAATTTATAAATACTTATTTCTGTAAAACATTTCGACTAGATTTTCAAGGAACCTTATCATTGGGAATAAATTTTTTTAACAATCAATTTCTTAGTTAATCAGATACAAATTTTTGAATTCTGAAACTGACCAGTAAACAAGATACATATTTGTCTTTAAGGTAATGTAAAAGTTATAAGCTGGCATCTTTCAATAACTTTATGTTTAAAGTGTGTTTCTATATTTGTTACAGTGATTGTCTTTACCGAACTTTATCTAGTAGAGGGGACGATAGTTACGACTATTTTCCCCTTAATAATCTGAAGAGCCTTTGGTTTCGATCAAAGTGTAGTCAGCACTTGATCCTGCCAGCCACACCAGAAGGGCCGGTAATCAGAATGACACACAGGGACACAGGGAACCGCAAACACCCATCAATATTTCGTTAGATTTCACCATTACCCCTACGCCGTCCAACCTCAAGAAGACGTTATAGTTAGGGTCAATCACCCAAAGGCGATTGTTGTCCATGTGGGATAATGATAATTAATGATCTCAATAAAATATATCAGTACGGATGTCTGAGAAAGAAGATAAATCACAAATCTGTGTATACTTTCTTCTTTTACATGCTTCTATTCAAAGCAGCAGATATTCAATGCCGTGTGGCGTAGGTGATCACGTATGTCCACAGACTTCTGTCTCGTATGCTACTAATCATACTCGTCCTTAAACATCCG
This sequence comes from Cepaea nemoralis, assembly GCA_014155875.1. Taxonomy (NCBI): domain Eukaryota; kingdom Metazoa; phylum Mollusca; class Gastropoda; order Stylommatophora; family Helicidae; genus Cepaea; species Cepaea nemoralis. Next base: position 1,969 of record JACEFZ010023596.1, read on the forward strand.
AGGTAGCAGGTTCACTCCCTACATCGGTCAGTGGGACTACAATGTTGACTTCTCATCCTTAACTTCATATACGTGCTACTACGTGTAGTCCATTGGGCTGCGTGTTTCGTGTAGATTAACTTTCCCAATTACCAGTGTCCCTCGCCATCAGGGAAACCCAATACGACAACAGAGGTACTTGTAATTTAGGTATCCAAGTCAAGGACGAGATGTCAACATTTTAGTCCAATATTCTTCTTTATACATATAAATGTTATAGACGAGTTCTAAGAATACCTTGGATAAAGAAGAGAACAAATGCATTCATACTTCAAGAGCTGTATATTGAAGAAGGTTGGCTATAGTATGTTCCGATTTGAATGCCTTCATTCACGATCAATTATTTTGAAAACTGTCTGTTGCATCGTTATGAAATTTTTCCAGCCGTCTTATATTTACCCCCACCCAAGGAATATGTCTTTGATAGGTCCAAAAACAACTTAAATCATTGAAAGCGGCGACATTCCTTTGATGTTTTGCTGAGCACCTAGTGATTTCTCGCTAAAAAGTTATGTTTACGGTACTGGGGACCTGCAAATTCAGATGACACACAAAGGCGTATCCGGATTCGTATGGGAGTGGGTGCAATGAAAGAAGTAGCTTACAATCGACAGGGTCGGCTGCATTGCACCGGGTTTTTATCCCATATGGCTCAGTTTCTTTCCGCAGCGCGGAAAGCGTCGCACAAAGCACGAACTCCAGCGACGACCCTCGGGAGTCTCCGAAAAAAATGCACTCTTGAAATGAAGGACGCGGCCCGGAATCGAACATACAACCTTCGGAGCCCGAGTCAGACGGCTTGACCACTTCACCACGGAGAATCCCGAGAGGGGTGCAATGTGTAATATTAGTAAAGACAGAGAATTTACAGAGGCACGGGGTAAATAATTTGTAAATTAACAGGAAAGTAGAAGGACTATATTTCTTACCTTATTTTTCATTTCCTTCTTGTTTCTTCAGCTGATGCTGATGCTGTAATGTTTAGGGCCTGCAATTCGTCTGAATAGTTGGAGCAAAATATCCCAGTAAGTGTGTACGTAGATTAAGGTCTGCGATCTGCTCAGACCTTAATCTGTGTCGGACGATTCCAGTAGGTTGATGATTGCTCTCGGCTGCATAACATTCAATCCATCCTTTCTCCAATAGTCCTCTTCCTCTTTCAACACATGGTCCTCACATTTTTTCCAGTAACTTTTATCAATATTTAATAGCGCGGACAGACAGACAGACAGACAGACAGACAGACAGACAGACAGACAGAAAGGTAGGTAGGTAGGTAGGTAGGCAGAAAGGTAGGTGGGTGGGTGCGTGGGTGGGTCGGTGGGTAGGTAGGTGGGTCGGTCGGCCGGCAGGCAGGCAGGAGATAGATAGGTAGGTAGGTAGGTAGGTAGCTAGATAGATAGATAGATAGATAGATAGATAGATAGATAGATAGATAGATAGATAGATAGATAGATAGATAGATAGATAGATAGATAGATAGATAGATAGATAGATAGATAGACAGAAATCAAATCAAAATCAAATCAACTTTATTAGGGTCACAAATTGGGCGCGCAGGCCCGTCTTACATTCGGCCCTTCCAATCACTCGTCTTTCGTTCATCAAGAGCATTATACATTTGCATAGGAAGAAAAATAAACATTGTGAAATGAATGTTGTAAACATAAACAAGGCTAATTACCATGGTATGAAGCCCATCTCCCACCTATCCATACATCACCCCACCCACACAACACCCCCACCTACCCACACACATGCGCACCAAGGGACACATACACACCCCCACCTACCGACACACACGCACACCAAGGGACACATACATACCCCACCAACCGACCCATCCCCCTCCCGCACATCCCCCACCCACACACACTGCCCTCACCTGATCCCCCAACCAAAACACACTCGCCACCCACAAACATTCCCCCACCAACCCACACATCCCACGCCCATCCACATTCTACCCCACACATCCTCTCCCCACCCACACCTCAAACCACCCTTCCCCCAGCCACATCTCCATCGACAACATATTCCCCACCCACACACACAATCCCCCACCAACCCACACATCGCACATCCACTCACACATCCCCAAACCATACACACACATCCCCACCAACTGACATGTCCCTACCCCCCCCCCCCCCACACACACACACATCTCCCTAACCACCCATACATCCCCAATCCACTCACACACACACCACCACCCACACATACAACTTCCACCCACCCACACATGCCTTAACCTAATCCCCCACCACACAATCCCCCACCCGCACATCACATACACCCCCTACCACGCACTATTCCCAACCCACGCACCACACACACACATATCCCTCACCAACACATCCCCACTTACACACCACACACATATCCCCCACCCAGATACCACAAAATATTCCCACCCACACCCACACAGATACCCTTACCCATCCACCCCACATACCCCCACTCACACACCACAAAAATCCCCCACCCACACACACATACCTCACCCACACAATATCACCAACCAACACACCACACACCTCTCCCCACCCACACACGCATTCCCTACCGTCCACCAACACACACTCACTCACACATCCTCCACTACGCACCCACACACCCCCACCAACCCACTCCCAACCAAACATCTCTCGATCACAGTACCCCTACCCATATCTCAAACCCACACACCATACACTTCTCCCCACCCGCCCTTCCATCCCAAATCCACCCAACACAATCCCCTACCCACACAACCCCGCCTCCCACACATACTTCCTCAAACCATCCACACATCTCCACCCACATAAACACACATCCCCTGCATCCGTCCCATACACATATCCTCCACCCATACACACATCCCCCACACCCATTCCAACACCCGTACTTTCACCCCCACACATCCATCCACACATCCCACCAACACCCACAAATACCACTACCCACCAAAACCCACACACCCCAACCCATCCAAATGCATACCCCCACCCACACACCCCCACCCACACATATCCCCACACTCACACACATCCTCCACATACACTCACACTTCCTCACATCTAGACACATACAAAATGTCTCACGTTAGTATTGAAACTAGTATGAACAAACTCCCACACTTTACTCACACACATACACTGACACTTGTCATGAGCAGTCTCATAAAAATGTTAAACATGGAGAAAAATGTGTACATAAAATGTATGTGACGTAAAAATAGTGATGCTCTCTCTCTCTCTCTCTCTCTCTCTCTCTCTCTCTCTCTCTCTCTCTCTCTCTCTCTCTCTCTCTCTCTCTCTCTCTCTCTCTCTCTCTCTCTCTCACACACACACACACACACACACACACACATTCACTCTCACGCTCACACATTCACTCTTCCGCTCATTCATTCACTCTCACGCATTCACTCTCCCGCTCATTCACTCTCACCTCACTCATTCACTCTCCCGCTCACTCATTCACTTTCCCGTTCACTCATTCACTCTCCCGCTCACTCATTCACTCTCCCGCTCACTCATTCACTCTCACGCTCACTCGTTCTGTCTCTCATTCACACTCACTGACTCACTCACTCAAACTACAGTAATGAACATGAGTTTATATTATGCATGATAAAATCAAATGGTATTTAACTGATAATATGACAGATGAGAATACACAAACATATGGATTCGCGTGTTACATACATGCGTGTTACATGACATGCATCTGCTCAGCTCTCTCTCTCTCTCTCTCTCTCTCTCTCTCTCTCTCTCTCTCTCTCTCTCTCTCTCTCTCTCTCTCTCTGTATTCTTTCATATACACACACTCACACGCATGCGCGCGCTCACACACACACACACACTAACACATCAACTCTCCCACTGTCTCACTCTCTAACACACAATCCTTCACACACACACTCACTCTCTCAATCACACTCTCTCACACATACACATACACATGAACGCATGCACGCACGCATACACTCCTCACTCACTCTCACACATACACGTACGAATGCATGCACTGACACATTCCCCCACCATTTCTCGCTCAATCACTCTCTCCACACACACGCATGCACGTGCGCACACACGCATTCACTCTCTCCCTCTCACTGACACCCACTTTCTCTCTCTCTCTCTCTCTCTCTCTCTCTCTCTCTCTCTCTCTCTCTCTCTCTCTCTCTCTCTCTCTCTCTCTCTCTCTCTCGCTCCCACACGCACACACATATATAGTGAACAATTATAGTTAAACAATTATGATGAACAATTATACTGAACAATTATACCAGTAAATGAATTATGGTGGCATATAGTCGGTATGGATTAAGTATTGAAAGAGTTTTCGGTTAAATGTGTAGGGACTCATTGGAGTTTTCAGATCTGGAGGCAGATCATTCCATAAGTGAGCACCAGAATAGGCGAAACATGTTTTGTATAGGTCCAATCTAGGCTTTGAGACATGTAACAAATTTAGGCGCTTGCTGTTCATTGCATTAGATTGAATCAGCGGCAGAAGATACTCTGGGGTATTTTGAGATATAATTTTATTCACTAATTTGGCTTTGTTGAAAAGGAAGCGCTTTTGTAGTGGTAGAAGTCTTAGATGACTGTACAAATTATTACTTTCAACGTGCTTTATGTCAGAAACCAGACGAATAGCGCGGTTTTGTAGAGAACATAGTCGTTTTAAATTAGATTTAGGGCAACCATCCCAAACTGTGGAACAGTAATCGAGATGTGATTGGATTATAGCATGTATAGAATATTTTTCGTGTGCTTTCGTCCAGGAAGTGCTGAATTTTAGCAAGTTGGTAAACTTTTTGTGCTATTTTCTTGGTAAGAGCGTGAACATGAGAGCTCCAGTTCAAATGGCTGTCTATTAAAAGCCCTAGTGTTTTATGTTCAGTCACATTAACTATAGGTAACGTGCCCATGCGGAGTTCGAGCGGTGATCCAGTTATGGCTAGTGTCTGTAGTTTTTGTCTGGTCATTATTAGCATGGATTTGGTTTTGTCGATGTTAATTTGCATGCGGTTTTCATTGCTCCATCTAGTAAGATTATCAAGTTCCTTTTGTAAAGCATTCTCTAATTCACTACGGTTTTCTTGACTAGTATATATAGTACAGTCGTCTGCGAATAGATCACAAGTTGTATTGATATATAAAGGAAGATCATTAATATAAACTGCAAAAAAGCAGCGGACCTAGTATTGAGCCCTGAGGCACACCAATATTAAGCTGTGTGGGTCTTGATAGACAGTTGTTGAAGGACACGACTTGTTGCCTGTCGGATAGAAATGACGTAATTATGTTCACCATGTTGGTGCTTGTCTTCATTTGCTTTAGTTTTCTAATTAAAATATCGTGATCTACCATATCAAAAGCTTTTTTAAAGTCTACAAACACCGCTCCACAAATTCTACCGTTGTTGATGTTTAAGTGCCAGTTATCGGTCATTTTTGTTAGAGCACTATGCAAGAATATTTAGGTCGAAACCCAGATTGACTGTTAATTATTAGATCATTGTAATTAAATGGTGTAACGTTATTTTATGAATGTGTTTTTCTAGTGGTTTTGATAGCGACGATAGTAAGGAAATAGGTCTATAATTACCCAAAACGCTATTATCGATTGAGCCATTTTTAATAAGCGGAAACACTTTAGCAATTTTAAATGCAGATGGAAAGTAGTTTTTGGCCAGGCACTGGTTATATATGAACGTTAAGGACTCGCTAATGACTGGTGCAGCACAACGAAGAATTCTATTACTGATACCATCTAGGCCGTGTGAGTTTGTTGATTTGAGGTTCAAGAGATATTTATAAACGTCTGCAACAGACATTAAAGGAATCTCAGCGGGAATATTTCTGGCGCACTTCTCCTCACAGAATGATGCCAGTGAACTTAAATTACACGATGAGTCTGGTATTGAAGACTTTAGATTCTCTATTTCTGATTGAAAGAACCAACTGAATTCATCGCATGTTATAGAATTTGGTATTGCTGATTCTGTAGGGCGTTTCTTATTGGTTAGCAAGTTAATAGCCTTCCATATATTTGTACTGTTTGAATTATCTACAATCAAATTTTTAAAATGATCTTTTTTTATCCTACGAATTTCATATTTAACTTTATTCCTTAGTCTGCGGTAATTGATGAAGTCTTTATTTTTGTGTGCTGTATCTCGCTCTCTCTCATGATTTCCAGCACTTCTCTAGTGACCCATGGGGATTTATGTTGATTTTTGACTCGAACTTCTTTGATTGGCACGTGTTTATCGAACACATTGTAGACTGTCTTCGTCCAGAAAGCTAATGCATCGTCCGGGTCAGGAAGTTGGTAAACGTGATCAAGGGCTGCTTTTCTTAAGTCTTGCAAAAATAAATCTTGGTTGAATGCTTTATAATTCCTAAATTTGATACTTACATGTTTATGTTTAAGAGGTTTGAACCCAATTCTTGACCATGTACAACATACCGGGTATTGGTCACTAACTGTACAAACAGGATCAGAACATTCAATAATATTATCTGGACAAGTAACATATATATGATCAATTATAGTTGAGGATGTGTCAGTAACCCTTGTGGGACGGTTTATTAGTTGTTTGAAATTGTAAGAAAGAATGATATCGTCCCATGTCTGGTTGGATTTACTAATATCTATGTTGAAGTCACCTAGTATCATAACTTCTCTACCTGCTGTAAACACTCTATCCATCATTGTAGTGAAGCAGTCATACCAACTGTACCCGGCACAAGGATTCCTATATAGGTATCCATGAGAAACGGCTGTTGGCTGGCTGGCTTCACCTCTAACCAAACACATTCTATCTCTACTGTCTCGAGATCACTTCTACGGGACCAGTTGAGAGAATTGGAAATGTATACAGCAATACCTGTCTCTAATTTTTGATTTGCATCTTTTCGAATTACTTTAAACCCCTTAAGTGAGATTTCGGAGTCGATTATTTTGTCGTTAAGACGACTTTCTGTGATTCCAAACACATGGAACTGTTTGGACAGTATTACCGAGAGCTCAGGTAATTTGTTGAGCAGATGAAAGATGTTGAGATGGCCTATATATAGACCATTTTTGCTGAGCCACTGATCGTGATTAGCGAACATTACAAACTAAAAGGAAGATGTCGCTTGTGATATACAAATTGCAGGGATATTGAAACTTTATTTAGAAATAGTTAAGGCTGTTAGAGTGGGCAGGAAAATGTCTTTGCTGGAGTGATATCATGAATGCTTGGTGCAGGGCTGCAGGATTGTATCGCATTAGCTGCTGAAGTTGACGGTTCCACTCATAGGGTGTAGATTACCGTCCAGCGAGGGATTGCTATGAGTGTCACTGGAAGTGCCTACATTGGAAGCAGGCATCGACGGTACAGCACCATTGTTTAACGGTGTCCCTTTGACATCATAGAGGGAGACTGTTTTACGGGCAAGGTAGGAAACAAAGTATCATATTTAGCAACATTTGGATTGGAGCTTGGGTTGCTATTCACAACATTGTGCTCCTGGGGTACAGGCAAGGGTGGTGTGGGAAGAGAAGGAGTGTTTTCTGAACACAGTGAGATGGCTGTTGCCGGAGGTGAAGTTCGGTTTACTCCTGTAACTGGTGCTGGTTGTTGTGCACGTTCGGGATATTTTATGTTCTTCGCTAGGAAGCTACTTCCTAGCTTGGAACAATGTATTTGATCCCTGTATAGTTTTTTCTTAGGAGCTCCGGACGGTGACGTAAAGTAAGGGGTGTTATTTATGAAGTTCATGCTATTATTTTTACAGAATTTATATAACGTTAGATTAGCAACATCGGCAGTACGACGCTGGAACCCGTAACATGGTGGAATGATGGATGAAATAAACACAGATGATTTCGGAAATCTATTGCGCAACAGCACCTCCAATGTAGCTAGTTGTGAGGTGCTGATGATTTTATTATCCATTATGTCATTAACACCAATATGGACTGTTGCTCTCCTAATTCGGTCGTTCACTTGGAATCGTCGCAGTGTAGCGGTCAGCCTGTCAATGTCAGCGCCTGGTACAGGGTAGATTGAAGTTGATTCGCTGTCAGAAGATGACATGCGATCACTATAGATTCCCTTCAGCAGGGAGTCTCCAATGACGACATGTGTTGCACTATGATCTATGGTTATTTCACGCTGCTGGCGTGTCCGCTTGGACTGTTGTTGCCACTGGTCACTGTCGTCTTTCTTGTGTTTTTGTTTATTATATCTTGCTTGCGTTGGTTGTTGATATCCAGTAGTGGTAACGACTGAGGTCTGTGATTCCAAGTCTGCTGCTGGAGAGTCTACACTTAAGGCCTGGAACCTGTTGCTGACATGCACATCGATGGGGTAGATAGATGGTGTGCGTTCTACAGGTTTAGTGGTGGTTTTGTTGCTTGTAGAAACTATCTGTATGTCATTATGCGACGAACATTCACTGGTAACACACGCATCTACAACACCATGGATACTTTCTGTTTGTTCACTTTTATGAAATGACTGTGCACGCTTTAGTTTCAAGGCATGTATGGATGTTTTAAAAGTCTCCTTCTCTTCTTTAAGAATTCGGATTTCCTCTCGAAGAAGAATGTTTTCTTTTTTAAACTCCGCAATAATGTTAGTGGTGTTGTTGGTAATAAAATCTTTTAACCTCGTCTCCAAAGCCTGAATTAGATCACGACAACAATCATTGTGGCTCTGTGTTTCGGCGGAAGAAAGCGTCTTTGAAGGTGATGTGATAGTTTGATAAGATTGAGCTGGCGAATTGTGTTGTTTGTCCAGCTGGACATCAGTGTCTACTAGTTCACTAGATTGTTCACTAGACAACGTGATGGATGTTGGCGATGAAGATGATCGATTCAGTCGCTGAGCTGGCGTGCTAACTAACTTTTGTCCCGTCTTGTTTTTGTTTACATTTTCACATCGCTTTGACACAGTTGATGATCGTAAGTTGGAGGACATGTTGGCAATATAGGCAGCTCGACAAGGCAAGGAGTAAATAAAACTGCAGGCCTTTCTGTAGATCGTGCGTGGCGCTTATCACTTGCTAGTCACACATAGTTAAGTCTCACGTTGTCGTGAATCAATAATTGGTAAAAATCAAAAATGGATGCTCTTACCCTCACGTGTCACAATGAAATCTTCATTTAACTAAATAAACAGTCACATAAACTTGACAGTTGAGAGTGTGTACATTCAGCACAATAATGGAGTAAATAAAAGCGCCGGCCCTTCTGTAGGGCGTGCGTGGTGATTATCACTTGTTAGCCCCGCATGGCTAATTCTCACGCTGACGTGGTCGATAATTGGTAACATTCAAAAACGACTGCTCTTACCATCACATATCACAAAGAATCCCTCATTTCACTGAATAAACGGTCACATAAACTTGAAGTGTTGAGTAGTATGTAAATCCACTCTTAGAACGAACACAATGATATACACAACATCGCGATTGAATTAAGTAAACTTGTTAAAATAAAAAAAAGTCCATAGATAGATAGATAGATAGATAGATAGATAGATAGATAGATAGATAGATAGATAGATAGATAGATAGATAGATAGATAGATAGATAGATAGATAGATAGATAGATAGATAGATAGATAGATAGATAGATAGATAGATGGATGGATGGATAGGTATGTAGGTAGGTAGATAGATAGATAGATAGATAGATAGATAGATAGATAGATAGATAGATAGATAGATAGATAGATAGATAGATAGATAGATAGATAGATAGATAGATAGATAGATAGATAGATAGATAGATAGATAGATAGATAGATAGATAGATAGATAGATAGATAGATAGATAGATAGATAGATAGATAGATAGATAGATAGATAGAAAAATCAAATCAAATCAAATTCAACTTTATTAGGGTCACAAATTGGGCGCGCAGGCCCGTCTTACATTCGGCCCTTCCAATCACTCGTCTTTCGTTCATCAATAGCATTATACATTTACATAGGAAGAAAAATAAACATTGTGAAATGAATGTTGTAAACATAAACAAGGCTAAATACCATGTTATGAGATCCATCTCCCACCTATCCATACATCACCCCACTCACACACACACACTTACCTACCCACACATACATACCCCACCAACCGACCCATCCCCTTCCGCACATCCCCCACCCACACACACTGCCCTCACCTGATCCCCCAACCAAAACACACTCGCCACCCACAAACATTCCCCCACCAACCCACACATCCCACGCCCATCCACATTCTAACCCACACATCCTCTCCCCACCCACACCTGTAACCACCTATCCCCCAGCCACATCTCCATCGACCACATATTCCCCACCCACGCACACAATCCCCCACCAACCCACACATCGCACATCCACTCACACATCCCCAAACCATACACACACATCCCCACCAACTGACATGTCCCTACCCCCCCCCCCCCCACAACACACACACATCTCTCCTAACCACCAATACATCCCCAATCCACTCACACACACCCCATCACCCACACATACAACTTCCACCCACTCCCACATGCCTTAACCCAATCCCCCACCACACAATCCCCCACCCGCACATCACATACACCCCCTACCACGTAATATAGCGCTTGGGGATTATTTGAGCATCTCATGTCGGATATAACTCTTGGGTATCTTTGCGACACTCAAGTCAGTGTAGCTCTGGGTGGTTACTGGAGCACATAAGTCGGATATATAGCACTTGGGTATCACTGGGGCATCCAAGTCGAGCAGCTCTAGACGGTCATTGAGGCATCCAAGTCGGATATAGAGCTTGGGTATCATTGGGGCACACAAGTACGTTATAGCGCTTGGAGTTCATTGGGCACATAAGTCGATGTAACACTTGGGTATCATTGGGGCACACAAGTAGGTTATAGCGCTTGGAGTTCATTGGGCACATAAGTCGACATAGCACTTGGGTATCATTGGGGCACACAAGTCGGTTATAACACTAGGCTATCTTGGGATATCTAAGTCGGCAAAACTTTAGATGGTCATTAGGGCACCAAAGTTGGATATGGCGCTTGAATATCATTGGGGCACACAAGTCGGTTATAACACTTAGGTATCATCGGGGCATACAAGTCCGATATAAAGCTTGCTTATCATTGGGGCATCCAGTCCGATATAGCGCTTGGTTATCTTTGGGGCATCCAAGTCCTATATAGCACTTGGTTATCATTGGGGCATCCGAGTCGGATCTTGCGCTTGAGTATCATTGGGGCACACACGTCTGTTATAACACTTGGGTTTCATTGGGGCGCATAAGTCGACATAGCGCTTGGGTATCATTGGGGCATCCAAGTCTACATAGCTCTAGATGGTCATTAGGGCACCCAAGTCGGATATAGGGCTTGGGTATCATTGGGGCATCCAAGTCGAGCAGCTCTAGCCGGTCATTGAGGCATACAAGTCGAGATTATCATTAGGCACCCAAGTCAGCATAGCTCATAGAAGTCACTGGGACTCCCAGGCAAGCATAATTTTAGTGGATCGTTGAGGCACGCAATTTCCCTTTAGCACTTCGCCGGGGAGATCTGAAGACCGTCTCAGAATTGTAAACTTCATGTGGATTTCCAACGCTTGCACGGGACCTCTATTGTCATCCATTGATGAAGAGCAAGGCCAAGCATCAGATCCACTGGCCAGAGGCCATGGGAGGGGAGTCTGAAATCACCAGGTTTCTTTGACACAGACAAAATTGTTCTGAGAGTACTATCATTAATTCGATTAGGACGCGCCATATTTCATCACACCTATTGCCTGAAAGAGGCTACTGAAACTAGAACAGTAAATCTTATATATAAAAGGCAATCTCCGTCTGTATGTCTGTATGTCCTTTATGCGTTCGCGAACGGTCCATCCGATTGAGATGAAATTTTCTACACGTCTTCCTTTCATTCCAGCGCAGCCAACTGTGATATTTTTTAGTGTGAAATCGGCTGCTTACTTAATATTATTTAATTTTTTATTTTACATTATAATTTATATACAGCGAGGGGACTTAACTCTAGAAAAGTTATTTCAAGGGGCATAACTTTTAATAACATTGCTGTATAACTTATAGTCATATTGTTGCATCGTTTTCAAAGATTTATAAACTCTTTGTCTATAGTTATGTACCGGCATATGAGTTATAATAAATAATGATACAATCTTTAAGGCATTTTCAAAGTTTTCATAAAAATAATGCATAATGCATAACATTGTAACTCATCTTTTTATGCTTACGAAGTTATCTACAGTCATGCAGGTGAGTGAGACTTTTTAGCGCTATCAAGAGAAGTCGCCCTAATTTATCAAGAAGCCTGATACGGGGGAGGAAAATGGTTCGCAAAGCAAACTCAAAGAAACAGCAGCCTCACAAGATGTGCAGCGTTGGAGCCGCCAAGCCTGCACAGGGGACGAATGTGGAGAACCTGCCTGCTAGCTGCAGTAAAGACCATTTAGCTACAGTCAAATCAAGTGATGCTACCACGAGAAAGACGGATGTCAGCCCACCACAGACAAGAGCCAAGACAGCCTGAGAAGAAGGAGGAGAAAGACACCAGAGTCCGGTAACACCGACTCTCAAGACAGCCAGATGGGTTGTAAAACGTGTTCAAGTGGAGCTGTCAGACTGACGAAATCATGAAACAGCTACAGGAGGAAAACCTACACATGAGAATTCTGAAGGCACAGCGGATCTTGACATACTCAAAGATACCAACCTCACTGGCGGTGGTGACGACTGAGGGCAACGAGATTCCACACCAGGTGTCAATGAACAACATAACTCAACAGCCTGATTGGTTTATACCAAGAATCAACCAATGCTCAAGATGCCAGAGGGCCGGCCACAGTCGAACAATCTGCCGCAGCAAGACTGAAATCTGCCGTTACTGTGCCGATCACCACGCATTCAGGGAGTGTCCGCTGGCAAAACAGGACACCGACTTCAGAGCACCCAATAACAAGAGGAAATGAGCCAACTGCATGGGCAATCATGGAGCAAGGTACCTGGGCTGTCCGTACCTCCAAAGACATAGAGATATATTAAAGATCGCCATAACGACGAAAAGACCATTCAAAGAAGCAATACGGAGGTGCGAGACAGCACCATGCATCTCGCAAGCGGAAAAATCAATGTTGCAAAGCCAGATTGACGAATTAAAAAGACAGATCAAGCTGCTCCTAACACCGTCACAAACCAGTGACAATGAAAAACTGCTTGCGGAAATGAAGGCGATACAGCAAAGCATCAAACAAGAGATGGAGCGCATGGCCGAGTTGAAGAAGGAGAACGAAGAAAATCTTACAAATTATCAAGACCGAAAGAGAATTGCACAGAGCTGAAATGAAACTAATGCAAAACAAGCTAGATGAACCCATTAAAAAGAACGCAGAGACACCGCAAGATGTAACTCAACTGAAAAAACATCGACAAACCGATGACGTCAATCCACAAGAAAGAAGACAAGAAGATGCAAGATGAAGCCAACACCATGCCCAAGCAAAATCAGCAAACTAAGGACGCCAGCCCAGCCATGATGCCCAAAAAGAGTCAATGGAAATCAGAAATCAACCAGACTCAACAAGAAAGTACGAAGAAAACCTCCGACAAACCGGAAGAAGACTAGGGCATATACAAGAAAGGAGCATCAAAAGCTGAACATGCCAAGGTGTGGAATATTGTCGAAAGACGGAACGAACCAAAAGTCAGAGCAGCAATGAAGGAGCCTCTAGACAGCCCCACATGGTTCAACGAATATAAAAGGGGAATGAATAGCCTCAGACAGAAAATGAGAGAAGAACGACAAAAACAAAAAGATGCATGGTCCACCAATAGCTCCAGCTCAGAGGAAGAGGAAGACTAACCAATAACCTCACAAGAAGCCAATATGATGACAGCACCCTAGCACAGCAGACGAGCCAGAAGCCAACACTGCCAGAAGAAACTGCCTAAAAACACACAAAAGGAAAACTTGCCGGCCAACGAATCCCCCTTGATGACGTCACAGACATAAGATAAGCCAGCTTTTACTGGCACACAGAGAAACTAACAATCCACGCACCATGAACCACCGCTATTATAACCGATGCCACACGGGCTGGTTGAAACAAGGTGGAAAGTTTTGTTTTTTTCCAAATTGGACGGACGGACGGACGAAGAAACGGTTTTCATTAGAAATAATGGATGGTGTGTGGAAGGACATTCTTTTAAGTTACTTTATTTTGTTGTATGAATTTAATGAGACGCTACACGCCAGGAGCTGGGCGAAGCCACGCCGGTCAGATAGATAGACAGACCCACCTTTTCGCTGCAGTTATCTACAGGCATATGCGTTATAAGCCTCCTCCTCCTCCTCTCCCCTCTTCCTCCTACCCTCTTCCTCTTCCCCTACCCCCTCTCCATCCTCCTCCTCCCTCTTTCTCCTCCTCCTCCCTCCTCCTCCCTCTTCCTCCTCCTCCTTCCTCCTCCTCCCTCTTCCTCCTCCTACCTCCTCGCCCTCCTCCCTCCTCCTAATCACTCCTCTTCCTTCCTCATCCCTCCTCCTCCCTCCTCCTCCTTCTCCTCCCTTTTTCTCCCTCCTCTTCCTACCTCCTCCTCCTCCCCGTACTCCTCCCTCCTCCTCCCTCTCCTCATCCCTCCTCCTCCCTTCTCCTCCTCCCTCCTCATCCTCTCTCCTCCTCCCTCTACCTCCTCCCTCCTCCTCCCTCCCTCCATATCCCTCCTCCTCCTCCTCCCTCCACCTCCTCTCTCCTCCTCCTCCTCCCTCCTCCATCTCCCTCCTTCTCCCTCTCCATCTCCCTCCTCCTCCTCCTCCCCCTCATCCTCCTGCGTTCATCTCCTCCCTCATCCTCCCTCCTCCTTCTCCTTCCTCCTCCCTCTTCCTCCTCCCTCTTCCTCCTCCTCCCTACTCCTCCTCCCCTCCTCCCCCTCCTCCTCCTTCCTCCCTCCTCCTCCCTCTTCCTCCTCATCCCTCCTCCCCCCGCCTCCTTGCTCTCCTCCTCCCTCCTCCTCCTCCTCCTCCTAATCACTCCTCCTCCTCCCTACTCCTCCCTTCTCCTCCTCTCTTCTTCCTCCTCCTCCCTCCTCCCTCCTTCCCCCATCATCCTCCCTCCTCCTCCTCCCTCTTCCTCCCTCCTCCTCCCTCTCCTCCTCCTCTCTTCTCTCCCTCCTCCTCCCTCCTCCTCTTCTCTCCTCCTCTTCTCTCCTCCTCCTCTCTCCTCCTCCCTCTACCTCCTCCCTCCTCCTCCCTCCTCCTCCTCCTCCTCCTCCTACCTCCTCCTCCTCTCTCCTCCTCTTAATCCCTCCTCCTCCCTCCTATTCCTCCCTACTCCTACTCCTCCCTCCTCCTCCCTCCTCTTCCCTCCTCCTCCTCTCTCCGCCTATCTCTTCCTCCCTCCTCCTCCTCCCTCCTCCACCTCCCTCTTCCTCCTCCCAGCTCCTACTCCTCCTTTTTCTTCTTCTGCTGCTGCTGCTGCCGCCGCTCCATTTACCCAAGTTAATTGTTGGGGAAGATGTAAAGACCTTTCAAGTGCTCTTTCTAATGCTTTTTGTAAGTTGGTCTTCGTGTATCTAGGTTGTTCTAACTGCAACCAATAAATGATTAGACAGACAGACAGACAGACAGACAGACAGACAGACAGACAGACAGACAGAGAGGGAGACAGACAGACAGACAGACAGACAGACAGACAGACAGACAGACAGACAGACAGACAGACAGACAGACGGGAACGGGAACTTATATGACTACTTATATGAATTAAATGAGATGCTCCCCATCAGGGGCTGGGCGAAGCCGGGCAGGGTCAGGCAGACAGACAGACAGACAGACAGATAGATAGTCGGGAACGGGAACGGGAACGGGAGCTTATATGACTACTTATATGAATTAACTGAGATGCTCCACACCAGGAGCTGGGTGATGCCGGGCCGGGACAGACAGACAGACAGACAGACAGACAGACAGACAGACAGACAGACAGACAGACAGACAGACAGACAGACAGACAGACGGTAACGGGAACGAGAACTTATATGACTACTTACATGAATTAAATGAGATGCTCCCCACCAGGGACTGGGCGAAGCCGGGTCGGGTCAGCTAGTATAACAATAAAAAAAAGAAGAGACAAACAAAATTAGTTGATTTAGTGATGAGAAATTGGGCATTGGAGAACATTGTGACAACTGAAAAGATCAAAGTGAGGCAAAGACAGACAAAGATAAACTATGCTGGATGGACTGAGACGGGGCCATGAAAGTATGTATTCAGTAGCGTTGATCGAGAACGCCAAAGATGGACGAAATATGTGGAGAGACATGAACGTTAACGTCTTCTGATAGGCCACATGGTGATGATATGATGATGATGATGATGATGATGATGATGATGATGATGATGATGATGATGATGATGATGATGATGATGATGATGATGATGATGATGATGATGATGATGATGATGATGATGATGATGATGATGATGAAAATGCTGATATGTTGATTTAAAACAAAGGCCAACAGTCTACCTCTAAGCCAACCAGACACCCATTACAATAAGGCAGTAACAGACAGTTACACACCTTAGTGGCACTCGACATTTGTTGCTAGACCCACATTTATATAGATAATCCCGTGTCCTGATGCTGAGGTATGGGGTTCAACTCCTTACATCGGACAGTTGGACTAAAATGTTGACTCCTCGTTCTTGACTTGGAAACGTAAATTACAAGTACCTCTGAAATCTGTGTGGGTTCTCTTGATGGCGAGGGACACTGGTAGTAGGAAAAGCAAATCCACACACAAAATTCAGTCCACTGCTAATAGAAGTATAAGCAATCAGCACTCGATATGTGAAGTTAACATTGTCGCACCGGCTGCCTTTACTTCCAAAGACAATTCCTGGTACACGTAGTAGGCGGAGTCTACCTAGCTGCCGATGGGAATTTTTAAAATTCGAATGTGCGCTGGTGCGCATCGAAACCAAAATCGCCGAGTCATGTGTTATATCACTACTGGAGACTTTTACTGTGGTTGGCTGCTGAGGTTGGACTTGGGAAGACACATACTGATCTCGATCATCACAAGATTGTGGTGTGGCGACCAGTCTGCAGTGTCCCAGGCTGGGGTGCTGTCCTCACTTGGCGGGGTGGCGACCAGTCTGCAGTGTCCCAGGCTGGGGTGCTGTCCTCACTTGGCGGGGTGGCGACCAGTCTGCAGTTTCCCGGGCTAGGGCCTACTGTCCTCACTTGGTGGGGTGGCGACCAATCTGCAGTTTCCCGGGCTGGGGCCTACTGTCCTCACTTGGCGGGGTGGCGACCAGTCTGCAGTTTCCCGGGCTGGGGCCTACTGTCCTCACTTGGCGGGGTGGCGACCAGTCTGCAGTTTCCCGGGCTGGGGCCTACTGTCCTCACTTGGCGGGGTGGCGACCAGTCTGCAGTTTCCCGGGCTGGGGCCTACTGTCCTCGCTTGGCGGACTAGCTACCGGGGGTCGGCACGAGACAGTACAGGTTTCCCGATTTTCGGTCAGAGACCTGTAAGACGTTGCCTTGCAGAGAGAAAATGGAACAAGTTATTGCATCGACTTGTCCCACTCATCGTGTCGATTGTTCCACATCCAGAACATGGCCTATCTGCGCTATATATATCGACCGTTTCATGAAGCGCTGGACGAAGTTAAGGGTCAGAGACTGATAAGAGGGAAATCATGGATGGCTCAGGCGGAGGATACGATCAGCCAGGTGTGCATCTTGGAGAACATTAGGCGAGGAGAGGAGTGGGTCAGAGTGTCAGCGGAGCAGTCAGACTTGTGCAGAGTTATAATCACATTGAGCCGGGAGTGCAGGGAGTGGCCAGCAGGGGCCACGGAAGTGGAAATCCAGCAACTAATTCAGGATAATGCTCGCCCGGGTGATGTGATTATCTACACGGATGGTTCGGTATTGAGAGGTAGGTGAAGTGCCTGGGGATTCTTAACAAAAGCTAATAGTCGACGTTTGGTGCAGGAGAGCCTGGCGTATGATGCCACAGCATCTAGCTTAAGAATGGAGGTGGAGGCGGTCAGTGCAGCTTTCCGCTGGATGGAGAACACGATACATACACACATTGTGATTGTAACTGACTCAGAAAGCATGCTGAGGAGGGTGAGGACAGGCAGGCTTCGTGCAGAGTGGCTTGCTTCGCTTCGGAGGTCATGGGTAGCAAGCATCACCTGGATCTTTTCTCCGGGGCATGCCGGTGTGCTGGGGAATGAACAGGCGGACAGATTGGCTGGCTCGGCAAAACTTGGTGGAGTATTGATGCATGACAAGGCAGACGTGGTTGCGGCCTTGTGGGAGCACGTGTACACCTCGGAGGAGCAAATGGATCACCATAGTCTGGTAAGAATGAGGCAGCGAGGAGTGACGAGGGGATCTGGCCGACGCTCAACGCTCAGAGGAAAGGCGAGATGGACATATAATCAGATTGCTACTGGAACTATTAGTGTTGGAACTCTTCGCTGGCTGCTGGGGATGGGGACAGAGCGCTTATGGGAATGCCCCGAATGCTGTGATGTCGGTTCCTAAATCAATCAATCATCAATCCAATTTAGGTCGTAGTCAGATACCATGTGAAAGTAGACGGTACTACCTGCTTTATGTCAGCGCCGAATGTTGCAAACCAGACCCGACATCCCACACTGTGCCAACGGCTTCGAGCAGAGAAACGTAATTGAGAGGTTACAAGCCTTATCCCAGTGCCAGGAAATGTAACTTAAAGACTTAAATGTCATGGCATGGCGGTTGTCTAGGTCGTTAACTGGTCTATGATCCCATCCATCCATCATGTGCCACGCCGAAAAACGTGGGTGGTCATGTTCTGCCATCTCACTGGATCACCAGAGTCGTGGATCAATTCGGTGTTCCTGTCTCGACCATGCCACGTGGCCAAGCCATCCGGGTATTTACTTCTCGATCTTCCCTTGGTCTCTTCCCTTCGATCTTGCCAGTCGTCACCATATTCCCCAATTCATTTCTTCTCATAACATGCCCAAAACATTTTGACTGTCTACGTCTTTCTCTAATCAGTTTACGATCTTCATTTGTTTCTATGATGGAAGCATTCTTTCTGCAGATTTTCTTGTTCCAGATACGTTGATGTTACCGTTCCTCTGGAGTAAACTATACAGGCCGAGTGAGGGATCATGCTGCATGGGCGACACGGTCTCTAAATTCAGCCGCATGCTATGAAGAGGTATAGCTCCATTTTACAAACTATATATCGTCTATCAAGACCGCAATGTGCCAGTGAAATTTACATCTTTTTTTTTTACTAAGGGAAGTAAGTTATAAATTTATAAATATTTATTTCTGTAAACATTTCGACTAGATTTTCAAGGAACCTTATCATCGGGAATATTTTTTTTTTTTTTTTAAATCAATTTCTTAATTAACCAGATACAAATTTTTGAATACTGAAACTGACCAGTAAACAAGATGCATATTTGTCTTCAAGGTAATGTAAAAGTTATAAGCTGGCATATTTCAATAACTTATTGTTTAAAATTTGTTTCTATATATGTAATAGTGATACGCTTATTTGTCGAACTTTATCTTGTAGAGGGGACGATAGTTACAACTATTGTCCCCTTAATAATCTGAAGAGTCGTTTGGTTTCGATCAAAGTGTAGTCATCACTTGATCCTGCCAGGCCCACCAGAAGGGCCGGTAATCAGAATGACACACAGGGACACGGGAAACCGCAAACACCCATCAATATTTCGTTAGATTTCACCATTACCCCTAAGCCGTCCAACCTCAAGAAGACGTTATAGTTAGGGTCCATCACCCAAAGGCGATTGTTGTCCATGTGGGATAATTTCTTCTTCTTCTTCTTTCGTTCGCCTGAAATAAGCCTATAACTGCAACGTTGTCTCTTGTATGAATCCAACAGTCTTTTTTAGTTCATTCAGCGGTCCATACAGTTTATCTTCCACTGTTGTCTCTCTAGGCCAGAAGGTTCGCCTGGGTATGTTGTAGTTTGGGCAATCCTGGAGTATGTGCTCTGCTGTCTGCAACGCCAAACCACATGTGCACATGGCTGAGTCACCAATCTTGAATTTTGTATACATGTGGTTGCGTAATCTATTGTGTCCTGTTCTGAGGCGCAGAAGAATGACCTGTTCTGGTCTGTCCATAACGTGATAGTCGTCTTGAGTAAGGTTTGGTGGCTTTCTGACTGATTTGATCTTTCTTTTCTTTTGGTGGTATGTGGGATAATGATAATTAATGATCTCAATAAAATATATCAGTACGGATGTCTGAGAAAGAAGATAAATCACAAATCTGTGTATACTTTCTTCTTTTACATGCTTCTATTCAAAGCAGCAGATATTCAATGCCGTGTGGCGTAGGTGATCACGTATGTCCACGGTCTTCTGTCTCGTATGCTACTAATCATGCTCGTCCTTAAACATCCGAGGTAGCA
>JACEFZ010023596.1:27500-95000 GCA_014155875.1 Cepaea nemoralis
CATCCAAGTCCGATATAGCGCTTGGTTATCTTTGGGGCATCCAAGTCCTATATTGCACTTGGTTATCATTGGGGCATCCGAGTCGGATCTTGCGCTTGAGTATCATTGGGGCACACAAGTCTTTTATAACACTTGGGTTTCATTGGGGCGCATAAGTCGACATAGCGCTTGGGTATCATTGGGGCACACAAGTCTGTTATAACACTTGGGTTTCATTGGGGCACATAAGTCGACATAGCACTTGGGTATCATTGGGGCATCCAAGTCTACATAGCTCTAGATGGTCATTAGGGCACCCAAGTCGGATATAGAGCTTGGGTATCATTGGGGCATCCAAGTCTACATAGCCCTAGATGGTCATTATGGCACCCAAGTCGGATATAGAGCTTGGGTATCATTGGGGCATCCAAGTCGAGCAGCTCTAGACGGTCATTGAGGCATTCAAGTCGTGATTATCATTAAGCACCCAAGTCATCATAGCTCTTAGAAGTCACTGGGACTCCCAGGCAAGCATAATTTTAGTGGATTGTTGAGGCACGCAATTTCCCTTTAGCACTTCGCCGGGGAGATCTGAAGACCATCTCAGAATTGTAAACTTCATGTGGATTTCCAACGCTTGCACGGGACCTCTATTGTCATCCATTGATGAAGAGCAAGGCCAAGCATCAGATCCACTGGCCAGAGGCCATGGAGGGGAGTCTGAAATCACCTCTACCTCCTCCCTCCTCCCTCCCTCCTCCTCCCTCCTCCTCCCTCCTCCTCCCTCCTCCTCCTACCTCCTCCTCCTCTCTCCACCTCTTAATCCCTCCTCCTCCCTCCTATTCCTCCCTACTCCTACTCCTCCCTCCTCCTCCCTCCTCTTCCCTCCTCCTCCTCTCTCCGCCTATCTCTTCCTCCCTCCTCCTCCTCCCTCCTCCACCTCCCTCTTCCTCCTCCCAGCTCCTACTCCTCCTTTTTCTTCTTCTGCTGCTGCTGCTGCCGCCGCTCCATTTACCCAAGTTAATTGTTGGGGAAGATGTAAAGACCTTTCAAGTGCTCTTTCTAATGCTTTTTGTAAGTTGGTCTTCGTTTATCTAGGTTGTTCTAACTGCAACCAATAAATGATTAGACAGACAGGACAGACAGACAGACAGACAGAGAGGGAGGACAGACAGACAGACAGACAGACAGACAGACAGACAGACAGACAGACAGACGGGAACGGGAACTTATATGACTACTTATATGAATTAAATGAGATGCTCCCCATCAGGGGCTGGGCGAAGCCGGGCAGGGTCAGGCAGACAGACAGACAGACAGACAGATAGATAGTCGGGAACGGCAACGGGAACGGGAGCTTATATGACTACTTATATGAATTAACTGAGATGCTCCACACCAGGAGCTGGGTGATGCCGGGCCGGGTCAGACAGACAGACAGACAGACAGACAGACAGACAGACAGACAGACAGGACAGACAGACAGACAGACAGACAGACAGACAGACAGACAGACAGACAGACAGACAGACAGACAGACAGACAGACAGACAGGACAGACAGACAGACAGACAGACAGACAGACAGACAGACAGACAGACAGACAGACAGACAGACAGACAGACAGACGGTAACGGGAACGAGAACTTATATGACTACTTATATGAATTAAATGAGATGCTCCCCACCAGGGACTGGGCGAAGCCGGGTCGGGTCAGCTAGTATAACAATAAAAAAAAGAAGAGACAAACAAAATTAGTTGATTTAGTGATGAGAAATTGGGCATTGGAGAACATTGTGACAACTGAAAAGATCAAAGTGAGGCAAAGACAGACAAAGATAAACTATGCTGGATGGACTGAGACGGGCCATGAAAGTATGTATTCAGTAGCGTTGATCGAGAACGCCAAAGATGGACGAAATATGTGGAGAGACATGAACGTTAACGTCTTCTGATAGGCCACATGGTGATGATATGATGATGATGATGATGATGATGATGATGATGATGATGATGATGATGATGATGATGATGATGATGATGATGATGATGATGATGATGATGATGATGATGATGAAAATGCTGATATGTTGATTTAAAACAAAGGCCAACAGTCTACCTCTAAGCCAACCCGACACCCATTACAATAAGGCAGTAACAGACAGTTACACACCTTAGAGGCACTCGACATTTGTTGCTAGACCCACATTTATATAGGCAATCCCGTGTCCTGATGCTGAGGTATGGGGTTCAACTCCTTACATCGGACAGTTGGACTAAAATGTTGACTTCCCGTTCTTGACTTGGGGAAGTAAATTACATGTACCTCTAAAATCGGAGTGGGCTCGCTTGTTGGCAAGGGACACTGGTAGTAGGAAAAGCTAATCCACACACAAAATTCAGTCCACTGCTAATAGAAGTATAAGCAATCAACACTCGATATGTGAAGTTAACATTGTCGCACCGGCTGCCTTTACTTCCAAAGACAATTCCTGGTACACGTAGTAGGCGGAGTCTACCTAGCTGCCGATGGGAATTTTTAAAATTCGAATGTGCGCTGGTGCGCATCGAAACCAAAATCGCCGAGTCACGTGTTATATCACTACTGGAGACTTTTATTGTGGTTGGCTGCTGAGGTTGGACTTGGGAAGACACTTACTGATCTCGATCATCACAAGATTGTGGTGTGGCGACCAGTCTGCTGTGTCCCAGGCTGGGGTGCTGTCCTCACTTGGCGGGGTGGCGACCAGTCTGCAGTTTCCCGGGCTGGGGCCTACTGTCCTCACTTGGCGGGGTGGCGACCAGTCTGCAGTTTCCCGGGCTGGGGCCTACTGTCCTCACTTGGCGGGGTGGCGACCAGTCTGCAGTTTCCCGGGCTAGGGCCTACTGTCCTCACTTGGCGGGGTGGCGACCAATCTGCAGTTTCCCGGGCTGGGGCCTACTGTCCTCACTTGGCGGGGTGGCGACCAGTCTGCAGTTTCCCGGGCTGGGGCCTACTGTCCTCACTTGGCGGGGTGGCGACCAGTCTGCAGTTTCCCGGGCTGGGGCCTACTGTCCTCACTTGGCGGACTAGCTACCGGGGGTCGGCACGAGACAGTACAGGTTTCCCGATTTTCGGTCAGAGACCTGTAAGACGTTGCCTTGCAGAGAGAAAATGGAACAAGTTATTGCATCGACTTATCCCACTCATCGTGTCGATTGTTCCACATCCAGAACATGGCCTATCTGCGCTATATATATATCGACCGTTTCATGAAGCGCTGGACGAAGTTAAGGGTCAGAGATTGATAAGAGGGAAATCATGGATGGCTCAGGCGGAGGATACGATCAGCCAGGTGTGCTCCTTGGAAAACATTAGGCGTGGAGAGGAGTGGGTCAGAGTGCCAGCGGAACAGTCAGACTTGTGCAGAGTTATAATCACATTGAGCCGGGAGTGCAGGGAGTGGCCAGCAGGGGCCACGGAAGTGGAAATCCAGCAACTAATTCAGGATAATGCTCGCCCGGGTGATGTGATTATCTACACGGATGGTTCGGTATTGAGAGGTAGGTGAAGTGCCTGGGGATTCTTAACAAAAGCTAATGGTCGACGTTTGGTGCAGGAGAGCCTGGCGTATGATGCCACAGCATCTAGCTTAAGAATGGAGGTGGAGGCGGTCAGTGCATCTTTCTGCTGTATGGAGAACACGATACATACACACATCGTGATTGTAACTGACTCAGAAAGCATGCTGAGGAGGGTGAGGACAGGCAAGCTTCGTGCAGAGTGGCTTGCTTCGCTTCGGAGATCATGGGTAGCAAGCATCACCTGCATCTTTTCTCCGGGGTATGTCGGTGTGCTGGGGAATGAACAGGCGGACAGATTGGCTGGCTCGGCAAAACTTGGTGGAGTATTGATGCATGACAAGGCAGACGTGGTTGTGGCCTTGTGGGAGCACGTGTACACCTCGGAGGAGCAAATGGATCAACATAGTCTTGTAAGAATGAGGCAGCGAGGAGTGACGAGGGGATCTGGCCGACGCTCGAACGCTCAGAGGAACGGCGAGACGGACATATAATCAGATTGCTTCTGGAACTATTAGTGTTGGAACTCTTCGCTGGCTGCTGGGGATGGGGACGGAGCGCTTATGGGAATGCCCTGAATGCTGTGATGTCGGTTCCTAAATCAATCAATCATCAATCCAATTTAAGTCGTAGTCAGATACCATATGAAAGTAGACGGTACTACCTGCTTTATGTTAGCGCCGAATGTCGCAAACCAGACCCGACATCCCACATTGTGCCAACGGCTTCGAGCAGAGAAACGTAATTGAGAGGGTACAAGCCTTATCCCAGTGCTAGGAAATGTAACTTAAAGACTTAAATGTCATGGCATGGCTGTTGTCTAGGTCGTTAACTGGTCTATGACCCATCCATCCATCATGTGCCACGCCGATAAACGTGGGTGGTCATGTTCTGCCATCTCACTCGATCACCAGAGTCGTGGATCAATTCGGTGTTCCTGTCTCGACCATGCCACGTGGCCAAGCCATCCGGGTATTTACTTCTCGATCTTCCCTTGGTCTCTTCCCTTCGATCTTGCCAGTCGACACCATGTTCCCCAATTCATTTCTTCTCATAACATGCCCAAAACATTTTGACTGTCTACGTCTAATGTCTCTAATCAGTTTAAGATCTTCATTTGTTTCTATGATGGAAGCATTCTTTCTGCAGATTTTCTTGTTCCAGATACGTTGATGTTACCGTTCCTCTGGAGTAGACTATACAGGCCGAGTGAGGGATCATGCTGCATGGGCAACACATGGTCACTAAATTCAGCCGTATGCTATGAAGAGGTATAGCTCCATTTTACAAACTATATATCGTCTATCAAGACCGCAATGTGCCAGTGAAATTTACATCTTTTTTTTTTTACTAAGGGAAGTAAGTTATAAATTTATAAATACTTATTTCTGTAAAACATTTCGACTAGATTTTCAAGGAACCTTATCATCGGGAATAAATTTTTTTTTATATCAATTTCTTAATTAATCAGATACAATTTTTGAACACTGAGACGGACCAGTAAACAAGATGCATATTTGTCTTCAAGGTAATGTAAAAGTTATAAGCTGGCATATTTCAATAACTTATTGTTTAAAATTTGTTTCTATATATGTAACAGTGATACACTTGTTTGTCGAACTTTATCTTGTAGAGGGGACGATAGTTACAACTATTTTCCCCTTAATAATCTGAAGAGTCGTTTGGTTTCGATCAAAGTGTAGTCATCACTTGATCCTGCCAGGCCCACCAGAAGGGCCGGTAATCAGAAGACACACAGGGGCACGGGGAACCGCAAACACCCATTAAAATTTCGTTCGATTTCACCATTACCCCTAAGCCGTCCAACCTCAAGAAGACGTTATAGTTAGGGTCCATCACCCAAAGGCGATTGTTGTCCATGTGGGATAATTTCTTCCTCTTCTTCTTTCGTTCGCCTGAATTAAGCCTATAACTGCAATGTTGTCTCTTGTATGAATCCAACAGTCTTTTTTAGTTCATTCAGCGGTCCATAGAGTTTATCTTCCACTGTTGTCTCTCTAGGCCAGAAGGTTCGCCTGGGTATGTTGTAGTTTGGGCAATCCTGGAGTATGTGCTCTGCTGTCTGCAACGCCAAACCACATGTGCACATGGCTGAGTCACCAATCTTGAATTTTGTATACATGTGGTTGCGTAATCTATTGTGTCCTGTTCTGAGGCGCAGAAGAATGACCTGTTCTGGTCTGTCCATAACGTGATAGTCGTCTTGAGTAAGGTTTGGTGGCTTTCTGACTGATTTGATCTTTCTTTTCTTTTGGTGGTATGTGGGATAATGATAATTAATGATCTCAATAAAATATATCAGTACGGATGTCTGAGAAAGAAGATAAATCACAAATCTGTGTATACTTTCTTCTTTTACATGCTTCTATTCAAAGCAGCAGATATTCAATGCCGTGTGGCGTAGGTGATCACGTATGTTCACAGCCTTCTGTCTCGTATGCTACTAATCATGCTCGTCCTTAAACATCCGAGGTAGCAGGTTCAACCCCTACATCGGTCAGTGAGACTACAATGTTGACTTCTCATCCTTAACTTCATATACGTGCTACTACTTGTAGTCCATTGGGCTGCGTGTTTCGTGTAGATTAACTTTCGCTATTACCAGTGTCCCTCGCCATCCGGGAAACCCACTCCTACTTCAGAGGTACTTGTAATTTAGGTACCCAAGTCAAGGACAAGATGTCAAAATTTTATTCCAATATTCTTCTTTATACATATAAATATTATAGACGAGTTCTAAGAATATCTTGGATAAAGAAAAGAACAAATGCATTCATACTTCAAGAGCTGAATATTCAAGAAGGTTGGCTATTAAAGACAAGGTGAAAAAAAAGAAAGAAAATTGAAATATTTTGGTCAATTGAAACGTCATAACAGTTTGGAGAGAACAATCATGGAGGGGTATATGCCTGTGAAGAGATTAAGAGGAAGGTCAAAGAGAAGATGGGTGCAGGATGTGGCGTATGATCTCCTGTTGGGTGTATCGGTCGCTCGACATCTTGGTTGTGATCGAGAGGTTTTCCCGAAGGTTGGTATGCGAGCGAGGTTCTGCAAAGGACATGCTACTGAATGAATTAATGAATTCTTCTTTTTCTTGCTTATTCTCTCTTATTTCATCCAGCCTCTGCAGATTGTCATGTGTCACCCATTTCTTTATTTAATCATTCTATGTTTTGTGTAATGTTGCACATCCATTACTGGACGTTGCAGTCAACACCAGCATTTTTCAGCTGCTGTTAATGTACTAGGTAAATATTACGTTCAGTAGTTTGCCATTGCTTCCTGAACGACAGGCTCACTTATCCCGTAAGCTACCAATGCGACGAGAACCGCTTCCAATACTCGCACGCTGGGTTACCCTACGTGGATAAACGGGATTACGGAGAAAGTCGTTTAACTCCTGGGCCAGGGAGACTATATCACTACTGGAAACTTTTATTGTAGTTGGTTGCTGAGGCTGGACTTGGGAAGACACTCACTGATTTCGATCATCTCAAGATTGTAGTGTGGCGACCAGTCTGCAGTCTGCTACTGTGGAGGGCGGAAGAGCCATGGACCAGGCTGACATTCTGAATGCTCTACAAGAAGTAAGACTTTTGCGAGAACCAAGTGACGACTGTGAATCTACAACCATGGTCAGCCTGCGAGAACAGCAAATTAAAAGAGGTGTGGGCAAACAAGAACACTACGCAGGAAGCCAAAGAAGATTGATAAACCAACACAGAATTGGTGTCGTTAGCCGCTACACGCTGCGGGATTTGCTGAGGAGGGGATCCGAGCACTTATGGACTGAATGGTTCAATGTGCAATGAGGATGATCTGCTGACTGACTAACTAACTAACTAACTAACTAACTAACTAACCAGTCTGCAGTGGCCCAGGCTGGGGTGTACTGTCCTCACTTGGCGGACTGCCTACCGGGGGTCGGCGCATGACGAGGTTTCCGGATTTTCGGTTACAGTCCTGTAAGCCGTTGCCTTGCAGAGAGAAAATGCAACAAGTTACAGCATCGACTTGTCACACTCTTCGTGTTGATTGTTCCACATCCAGAACAAGGCCTATCTGCGCTATATGTATATATATAAACGACAATGTATGTATCTGCGTATGTCCTTTATGCATTCGCGTACGGTCAATCTGATTGAGATGAAATTTTCTACAGATTTTCATCTCATTCCCGTGCAGCCAACTGGCATAGTTTGTTAGTTTACAAACAGTTATTTATGTAATAAAATTTAATTTCTTAATTTTATTATAATTAATATATAGCAATTGGACTTAACTTAAGAAAAGTTATATCAAGAGACATAACTTTTAGTAGCATTGCTGTATATGTAATTTAAATAATTGTTGCTTTTTTCTCAAAGTTTTATAAAATGTTTATCTATAGTTATCTATAGACATATGCGTTATAATATATAATGATAAAATCTTCAAGGCATTTTCAAAGTTTTCATAAAAATAATGCATCTATTTTAAATACGCGAAAATTTTCTAACTCATCTTTTTATGTTTAAAGAAGTTATCTACAGACATATGGGTGATTAAAAACAGTTTTCATTAAAAATAATGGATTTATTTTAGATACGATAGAAGTTTATTTCTATACTTTTTGGGGAGGGAAACTTTTGAATTACGCCGCAGTCAACCCAGCAATCTTGGATATCGTAGGATTTGTTTTTCCTTTCGCTTGGCCGGGAGAAGGTCAGTACAAAATTCAGACTTGCATAAAATGTGTATATGCTTTATTTTTATTTTAACAAGACATTGTTTTTGTTTGTAAAAAAAAGTTGCAACAATAGTTGGCGGCGTTTGCTGTCAACATCATGTTTTCCCAACATTTCATTCAATGTTGTGGGTGTGAAAGAGGACACATTGTGTGTGGAAGGACACTCTTAATTAGCTTTTTATTTTTTTGGTTCATACTTTATGCATACTATGTAAATATGTCATACAGACCTACACAAATACCATACACGCAGCACGACTGTTAAAATACTAAAATTACGAACCCATTTGTTCCCGCAACGGGAACGGGAAAGGGCCGAATATATACTCACTGTGAATAAAAACAAAGTGATAAAAACTTAGAACCTCAAGAATTAGGAAATTTTAAAAAATTTTGCCAGAATTTTAAGAAAATTTTGCAGGCCGTTAGATGGCTAATGGCTAAAAAAAAATGTAAAAAATCAAAGTTTTCGTAACATTAATGGAAATTTTCTAACTATGAACAATATCATCAAAGCTACAATTTTAAGTGTGACATTTAAAGAAGATGTACTGTTGCCTCGCATCCCAATGATTCCAACAGATATGCCATTCGAATTTAAAAGTCTGCAGTTTCCGGACGGACAGACAGACAGACAGACAGACAGACAGACAGACAGACAGACAGACAGATAGATAGATAGATAGATAGATAGATAGATAGATAGATAGATAGATAGATAGATAGATAGATAGATAGATAGATAGATAGATAGATAGATAGATAGATAGATAGATAGATAGATATGTGGGTGGGTAGGTGGGTAGGTAGGTAGATAGATAGATAGGTAGATAGATAGATAGATAGATAGATAGATAGATAGATAGATAGATAGATAGATAGATAGATAGATAGATAGATAGATAGATAGATAGATAGATAGATAGATAGATAGATAGATAGATAGATAGATAGATAGATAGATAGATAGATAGATAGATAGATATGTGGGTGGGTGGGTCGGTCGGTAGACAGACAGACAGACAGACAGACAGACAGACAGACAGATAGATAGATAGATAGATAGATAGATAGATAGATAGATAGATAGATAGATAGATAGATAGATAGATAGATAGATAGATAGATAGATTAGATAGATAGATAGATAGATAGAAGGATAGATAGATAGATAGATAGATAGATAGATAGATAGATAGATAGATAGATAGATAGATAGATAGATAGATAGATAGATAGATAGATAGATAGATAGATAGATAGATAGATAGATAGATAGATAGATAGATAGATAGATAGATAGATAGATAGATATCCACATTAGGTCGTAGTCAGATATCATGTGAAAGTAGACGGTACTACCTGCTTTCTGTCAGCGCCGAATGTTATGTTGTTGTTTGTCCATCAAGAATGATGATGACCATTCATTTCATCCAGTGGGGTTGAAGGTGTGGAGCCGTGGGTTCTAAGATGACTGATAAGACCTATTTTGGCTCGAAATGTTCTTTGACAATGTGGACAAAGAATGCTTGCCGTCTCTGGAGGAGGAATTCCTGCAGTGGTTTTTCTGTCCTGCCTTTTCTTCACAGCTCTTGCAGTCCTGGTTGCCTCACATATGACTGCACCTTTGCGCAATGATGCACGCCACGAATTTCGGTCTCTGGCTGCAGCCTCCCAGGTGTCATGATGAATTCCAAAAGCATTCAGTGAAATTTTCAGAGTGTCTTTAAAACGTTTCCTCTGGCCACCTTGGGAGCGTTTACCACAACGCAGTTCGCTGTAAAAAATTCGTTTAGGGAGCCTGTGATCTGGCATGCGAGTCAAGTGACCAGCCCAGCGAATCTGATTCTTCATCAGTAGAGTGTGGATACTGGGCATGGATGCTCTTTCTAGGACTTCAGTGTCTGGAATCTTGTCTTGCCATTTAATCTTCAGTAGCTTCCTTAGGCAGACTGTGTGGAAGTGGTTTAATTTCCTAGCGTGTCGCTGATAAACAGTCCAGGTTTCACAAGCATATAGCAGTGTGGATAATACAACTGCTTTGTAGACTTTTAGCTTTGTTTGCAGGCTTATTCCAGTTCTGTCCCATACATTCTTGTACAGTCTGCCAAAGGCTGCACTGGCCTTGGAGATTCTTGCATTCACTTCGTCATCGATTGTGGCAGCTTGTGACAGGGTGCTGCCAAGATAGGTAAATTTGTCCACAACACTTAGTCTATGATCATTCACTTTGATATTCGGCACAGTGTGATTATTCCCTGGAGCTGGCTGGTACATAACTACAGTCTTCTCCAAGTTGATATTGAGCCCAAAGTTGGCACAGGCATGTGAGAAAGCTGAAACATTATGTTGCATGTCCGCCTCTGAGTTGGCGTATAGAGCGCAATCATCAGCAAACAGGAGCTCTCTGACGGTGCCGCTGTTAATTTTGGTTTTAGCTTTCAGCCTTCTGAGATTGAATAACTTTCCATCCATACGGTAGTTGATGTCTATTCCAATGTCGTCGTTCTCGAAGGCATTCATCAACATGGCTGAAAACATGAGGCTGAACAGTGTTGGTGCCAGGACACATCCTTGCTTCACTCCATTGGTGACAGGAAAGGGTTCAGACAGCTCACCATTTTCCTGTACTCTTGCCTGCATGCCGTCATGAAATAGCCGCACTATTTGGACAAACTTTCGTGGACAGCCATATTTTGCCATAATCTTCCACAGTCCTTCTCTGCTGACTGTATCAAAAGCCTTGGTAAGGTCAATGAAAGTGGAGAACATTTCGCAGTTCTGTTCCTGACATTTCTCTTGCAGCTGCCTTGCAGCGAAAATCATGTCAACAGTTCCACGTTCTTTTCTGAAGCCACATTGACTCTCAGGAAGAAGACCTTGATCGAGATGGGCTGTGAGGCGATTGAGAAGAATTCTGGCGAGTATCTTCCCTGCAATTGAAAGCAAGGAGATGCCTCGGTGGTTGTCACAGGATTGGCGGTTTCCTTTACGTTTGTAAAGGTGGACTATTGACGCGTCCTTAAAATCTTGTGGCATGGTCTCGTTCATCCATATGTTTGTGAAGACTTGGTGAAGCTGCTCTGTTAGGACCGGCCCACCTGCCTTGTATATCTCTGCTGGGATGGAGTCAGGACCAGGTGCCTTGCCGCTGGAGAGTTGCTGGATGGCTTTGTTTATTTCCACTATGGTTGGCAGGTCATCAAGAGTCTCATTGGTGGGAACTTGAGGAAGGCAATTGATGGTTTCATCATCGAAGAAGGAAGTTGCATTTAAGATTTTGCTGAAATGCTCTGCCCAGCGTTGGAGGATTTCTTTCTTATCGGTGACCAATGTTCCCCCGTCTGCACTGAGGAGGGGAACTATGCCTGGTGATGAAGGACCATAGACCGCTTTCAGTGAGTCGTAGAAGTTTTTCATATCGTGTCTGTCAGCAAAGCCCTGAATTTCATCAGCTTTGCTGCTCAGCCAGGAGTCCCGCATGTGCCGAAGTTTCTGCTGCACTACTCTCTGAATGTTCTTGAAAGCATCTTTTTTTGATGTTGACTTTGGGTTAATATGTGACGTTGGATGAAGAATGACTTGCGCGATGACTTGGATTAAAGTGAGGAAGAGTTGCGCAATTCGTCGACCTCACTCTCTCGCCTGAGTCCATCTGAGTCCAGTGGCAAGACAAGTCGAGACGATTGGAGACGAATACAGGTGCAGTGGATGACCAGGGCGCTCTACGTGCCTTGCCGTGCTCATTACGTTCCACAACGCTTTGCAGGTAAACGCCGTCTTGCCCGTTGAATCAGGAATGATTTCTTCCGCGCAGTCTGCCGAATCCTGTCTTCACATGCTGGGTAGGCATACCCTAGTTTACCTCTTGGTTTGACACCAAATCGGATACCCATGCCTGGTTTAGCCAGCCTCTCACAGCTGTTGCCCGGGGGGTGGCCGCTGTCGCATGCTGACAGCTACTAGGAGCCACAGGCACGAGCTGGGTGTCAGACTTGGACCAGTGGGGGATGGGTCCTGAAAGGACATGAGAGCCATCCTTACCAAAGGTGCTACCAATGCCTGACACCCCGTACCCCCCGCCGAATGTTATAAACCAGACCCGGCATCCCACATTGTGCCAACGGCTTCGAGCAGAGAAACGTAACTGAGAGGGTACAAGCCTTATCCCAGTGCTAGGAAATGTAACTTAAAGACTTAAATATCATGGCATGGCGGTTGTCTAGGTCGTTAACTGGTCTATGATCCCATCCATCCATCATGTGCCACGCCGATAAACGTGGGTGGTCATGTTCTGCCATCTCACTCGATCACCAGAGTCGTGGATCAATTCGGTGTTCCTGTCTCGACCATGCCACGTGGCCAAGCTATCCGGGTATTTACTTCTCGATCTTCCCCTTGGTCTCTTCCCTTCGATCTTGCCAGTCGTCACCAAGTTCTCCAATTCATTCCTTCTCATAACATGCCCAAAACATTTTGACTGTCTACGTCTAATGTCTCTAATCAGTTTACGATCTTCATTTGTTTCTATAATGGAAGCATTGTTTCTGCAGATTTTCTTGTTCCAGATGCACTGATGTTACCGTTCCTCTGGAGTAGACTATACAGGCCGAGAGAGGGATCATGCTGCATGGGCGACACATGGTCTCTAAATTCAGCCGTATGCTATGAAGAGGTATAGCTCCATTTTACAAACTATATATCGTCTATCAAGACCGCAAGAGGCCAGTGAAAATTACGTTTTTTTTTATTAAGGGAAGTAACTTATAAATTTATAAATACTTATTCCTGTAAGAAATTTCGACTAGATGTTCAAGGAACCTTATTATCCGGAAAAAAAATTTTTAACAATCAATTTCTTATTTAATCAAATACAAATTATTGAATTCTGTAACTGACCAGTAAAAAAGATTCATATTTGTCTTGAAGATAATGTAAAAGTTATAAGCTGGCATCTTTCAATAACTTTATGTTTAAAATGTGTTTCTATATTTGTAACAGTGACTGTCTTTACCGAACTTTATCTTGTAGAGGGGACGATAGTTACGACTATTTTCCCCTTAATACTCTGAAGAGTCGTTTGGTTTCGATCAAAGTGTAGTCAGCACTTGATCCTGCCATCCCCACCAGAAGGGCCGGTAATCAGAATGACACACAGGGACACGGGGAACCGCAAACACCCATCAATATTTCGTTAGATTTCACCATTACCCCTACGCCGTCCAACCTCAAGAAGACGTTATAGTTAGGGTCAATCACCCAAAGGCGATTGTTGTCCATGTGGGATAATGATAATTAATGATCTCAATAAAATATATCAGTACGGATGTCTGAGAAAGAAGATAAATCACAAATCTGTGTATACTTTCTTCTTTTACATGTTTCTATTCAAAGCAGCAAATATTCCATGCCGTGTGGCGTAGGTGATCACGTATGTTCACAGCCTTCTGTCTCGTATGCTACTAATCATGCTCGTCCTTAAACATCCGAGGTAGCAGGTTCAACCCCTACATCGGTCAGTGAGACTACAATGTTGACTTCTCATCCTTAACTTCATATACGTGCTACTACGTGTAGTCCATTGGGCTGCGTGTTTCGTGTAGATTAACTTTCCCAATTACCAGTGTCCCTCGCCCTCAGGGAAACCCAATAGGACAACAGAGGTACTTGTAATTTAGGTATCCAAGTCAAGGACGAGATGTCAACATTTTAATCCAATATTCTTCTTTATACATATAAATGTTATAGACGAGTTCTAAGAATACCTTGGATAAAGAAGAGAACAAATGCATTCATACTTCAAGAGCTGTATATTGAAGAAGGTTGGCTATAGTATGTTCCGATTTGAATGCCTTCATTCACGATCAATTATTTTGAAAACTGTTGCATCGTTATGAAATTTTTCCAGCCGTCTTATATTTACCCCCACCCAAGGAATATGTCTTTGATAGGTCCAAAAACAACTTAAATCATTGAAAGCGGCGACATTCCTTTGATGTTTTGCTGAGCACCTAGTGATTTCTCGCTAAAAAAGTTATGTTTACGGTACTGGGGACCTGCAAATTCAGATGACACACAAAGGCGTATCCGGATTCGTATGGGAGTGGGTGCAATGAAAGAAGTAGCTTACAATCGACAGGGTCGGCTGCTATTGCACCGGGTTTTTATCCCATATGGCTCAGTTTCTTTCCGCAGCGTGGAAAGCGTCGCACAAAGCACGAACTCCAGCGACGACCCTCGGGAGTCTCCGAAAAAAAATGCACTCTTGAAATGAAGGACGCGGCCCGGAATCGAACATACAACCTTCGGAGCCAGAGTCAGACGGCTTGACCACTTCACCACGGAGAATCCCGAGAGGGGTGCAATGTGTAATATTAATAAAGACAGAGAATTTACAGAGGCACGGGGTAAATAATTTGTAAATTAACAGGAAAGTAGAAGGACTATATTTCTTACCTTATTTTTCATTTCCTTCTTGTTTCTTCAGCTGATGCTGTAATGTTTAGGGGCTGCAATTCGTCTGAATAGTTGGAGCAAAATATCCCAGTAAGTGTGGGTGGGTCGGTGGGTAGGTAGGTGGGTCGGTCGCCGGCAGGCAGGCAGGAGATAGATAGGTAGGTAGGTAGGTAGGTAGCTAGATAGATAGATAGATAGATAGATAGATAGATAGATAGATAGATAGATAGATAGATAGATAGATAGATAGATAGATAGATAGATAGATAGATAGATAGATAGATAGATAGATGGGTGGGTGGGTGGGTGGGTGGGTGGATGGATGGATGGATGGATGGATGGATGGATAGGTAGGTAGGTAGATAGATAGATAGATAGATAGATAGATAGATAGATAGATAGATAGATAGATAGATAGATAGATAGATAGATAGATAGATAGATAGATAGATAGATAGATAGATAGATAGATAGATAGATAGATAGATAGATAGATAGATAGATAGATAGATATAGAAAAATCAAATCAAATCA
Source organism: Cepaea nemoralis (assembly GCA_014155875.1). Lineage (NCBI taxonomy): Eukaryota > Metazoa > Mollusca > Gastropoda > Stylommatophora > Helicidae > Cepaea > Cepaea nemoralis. The sequence goes on from JACEFZ010023596.1 coordinate 42,782, forward strand.
AATGGGTCACAAATTGGGGCGCGCAGGCCCGTACTTACATTCGGGCCATTCCAATCACTCGTACTTTCGATCATCAATAGCATTATACATTTACATAGGAAGAAAAATAAACATTGTGAATGACTGTTGTAAACATAAACAAGGCTAAATACCATGTTATGAAGCCCATCTCCCACCTATCCATACATCACCCCACCCAAACAACCCACCTACCCCACACACACGCGCACCAAGGGACACATACACACCCCCACCTACCGACACACACGCACACCAAGGGACACATACATACCCCACCAACCGACCCATCCCCTTCCGCACAACCCCCACCCACACACACTGCCCTCACCTGATCCCCCAACCAAAACACACTCGCCACCCACAAACATTCCCCCACCAACCCACACATCCCACGCCCATCCACATCCTACCCCACACATCCTCTCCCCACCCACACCTGTAACCACCTATCCCCCAGCCACATCTCCATCGACCACATATTCCCCACCCACGCACGCAATCCCCACCAACCCACACATCGCACATCCACTCACACATCCCCAAACCATACACACACATCCCCACCAACTGACATGTCCCTACCCCCCCCCCCCCCACAAACACACACATCTCCCTAACCACCAATACATCCCCAATCCACTCACACACACCCCATCACCCACACATACAACTTCCACCAACCCCCACATGCCTTAACCCAATCCCCCACCACTCAATCCCCCACCCGCACATCACATACACCCCCTACCACGTAATATAGCGCTTGGGGATTATTTGAGCATCTCATATCGGATATAACTCTTGGGTATCTTTGCGACACTCAAGTCAGTGTAGCTCTGGGTGGTTACTGGGGCACATAAGTCGGATATATAGCACTTGGGTATCACTGGGGCATCCAAGTCGAGCAGCTCTAGACGGTCATTGAGGCATCCAAGTCGGATATAGAGCTTGGGTATCATTGCGGCACATAAGTCGGATATGTAACACTTGGGTATCATTGAGGCATCCAAGTCGGATATATAGCACTTGGGTATCATTGGGGCATCCAAGTCTACATAGCTCTAGACGGTCATTGAGGCATCCAAGTCGGATATAGAGCTTGGGTATCATTGGGGCACATAAGTCGGATATAGAGCTTGGGTATCATTGGGGCACATAAGTCGGATATGTAACACTTGGGTATCATTGGGGCACACAAGTAGGTTATAGCGCTTGAAGTTCATTGGGCACATAAGTCGACATAGCACTTGAGTATCATTGGGGCACACAAGTCGGTTATAACACTTAGGTATCATCGGGGCATACAAGTCCGATATAACGCTTGCTTATCATTGGGGCATCCAAGTCCGATATAACGCTTGCTTATCATTGGGGCATCCAAGTCCGATATAGCGCTTGGTTATCTTTGGGGCATCCAAGTCCTATATAGCACTTGGTTATCATTGGGGCATCCGAGTCGGATCTTGCGCTTGAGTATCATTGGGGCACACAAGTCTGTTATAACACTTGGGTTTCATTGGGGCACATAAGTCGACATAGCGATTGGGTATCATTGGGGCATCCAAGTCTACATAGCCCTAGATGGTCATTAGGGCACCCAAGTCGGATATAGAGCTTGGGTATCATTGGGGCATCCAAGTCGAGCAGCTCTAGACGGTCATCGAGGCATACAAGTCGAGATTATCATTAGGTACCCAAGTCAGCATAGCTCATAGAAGTCACTGGGACTACCAGGCAAGCATCATTTTAGTGGAACGTTGAGGCACGCAATTTCCCTTTAGCACACTTCGCCGGGGGAGATCTGAAGACCGTCTCAGAATTGTAAACTTCATGTGGATTTCCAACGCTTGCACGGGACCTCTATTGTCATCCATTGATGAAGAGCAAGGCCAAGCATCAGATCAACTGGCCAGAGGCCATGGGAGGGGAGTCTGAAATCACCAGGTTTCTTTGACACAGACAAAATTGTTCTGAGAGTACTATCATTAATTCGATTAGGACGCGCCATATTTCATCACACCTATTGCCTGAAAGAGGCTACTGAAACTAGAACAGTAAATCTTATATATAAAATGCAATCTCCGTCTGTATGTCTGTATGTCCTTTATGCGTTCGCGAACGGTCCATCCGATTGAGATGAAATTTTCTACACGTCTTCCTTTCATTCTAGCGCAGCCAACTGTGATATTTTTATAATATTATTTAATTTTTTATTTTACATTATAATTTATATACAGCGAGGGGACTTAACTCTAGAAAAATTATTTCAAGGGGCATAACTTTTAATAACATTGCTGTATAACTTATAGTCATATTGTTGCATCGTTTTCAAAGATTTATAAACTCTTTGTCTATAGTTATGTACCGGCATATGAGTTATAATAAATAATGATACAATCTTTAAGGCATTTTCAAAGTTTTCATAAAAATAATGCATAATGCATAACATTGTAACTCATCTTTTTATGCTTACGAAGTTATCTACAGTCATGCAGGTGAGTGAGACTTTTTAGCGCTATCAAGAGAAGTCGCCCTAATTTATCAAGAAGCCTGATACGGGGGAGGAAAATGGTTCGCAAAGCAAACTCAAAGAAACAGCAGCCTCACAAGATGTGCAGCGTTGGAGCCGCCAAGCCTGCACAGGGGACGAATGTGGAGAACCTGCCTGCTAGCTGCAGTAAAGACCATTTAGCTACAGTCAAATCAAGTGATGCTACCACGAGAAAGACGGATGTCAGCCCACCACAGACAAGAGCCAAGACAGCCGCGAAGAAGGAGGAGAAAGACACCAGAGTCGGTAACACCGACCTCAAGACAGCCAGATGGGTTGTAAAACGTGTTCAAGTGGAGCTGTCAGATGACGAAATCATGAAACAGCTACAGGAGGAAAACCTACACATGAGAATTCTGAAGGCACAGCGGATCTTGACATACTCAAAGATACCAACCTCACTGGCGGTGGTGACGACTGAGGGCAACGAGATTCCACACCAGGTGTCAATGAACAACATAACTCAACAGCCTGATTGGTTTATACCAAGAATCAACCAATGCTCAAGATGCCAGAGGGCCGGCCACAGTCGAACAATCTGCCGCAGCAAGACTGAAATCTGCCGTTACTGTGCCGATCACCACGCATTCAGGGAGTGTCCGCTGGCAAAACAGGACACCGACTTCAGAGCACCCAATAACAAGAGGAAATGCGCCAACTGCATGGGCAATCATGGAGCAAGGTACCTGGGCTGTCCGTACCTCCAAAGACATAGAGATATATTAAAGATCGCCATAACGACGAAAACACCATTCAAAGAAGCAATACGGAGGTGCGAGACAGCACCATGCATCTCGCAAGCGGAAAAATCAATGTTGCAAAGCCAGATTGACGAATTAAAAAGACAGATCAAGCTGCTCCTAACACCGTCACAAACCGTCACAATGAAAAACTGCTTGCGGAAATGAAGGAGATACAGCAAAGCATCAAACAAGAGATGGAGCGCATGGCCGAGTTGAAGAAGGAGAACGAAGAAATCTTACAAATTATCAAGACCGAAAGAGAATTGCACAGAGCTGAAATGAAACTAATGCAAAACAAGCTAGATGAACCCATTAAAAAGAACGCAGAGACACCGCCAGATGTAACTCAACTGAAAAACATCGACAAACTGATGACGTCAATCCACAAGAAAGAAGACAAGAAGATGCAAGATGAAGCCAACATCATGCCCAAGCAAAATCAGCAAACTAAGGACGCCAGCCCAGCCATGATGCCCAACAAGAGTCAGTTGAAATCAGAAATCAACCAGACTCAACAAGAAAGTACGAAGAAAACCTCCGACAAACCGGAAGAAGACTAGGGCATATACAAGAAAGGAGCATCAAAAGCTGAACATGCCAAGGTGTGGAATATTGTCGAAAGACGGAACGAACCAAAAGTCAGAGCAGCAATGAAGGAGCCTCTAGACAGCCCCACATGGTTCAACGAATATAAAAGGGGAATGAATAGCCTCAGACAGAAAATGAGAGAAGAACGACAAAAACAAAAAGATGCATGGTCCACCAACAGCTCCAGCTCAGAGGAAGAGGAAGACTAACCAATAACCTCACAAGAAGCCAATATGATGACAGCACCCTAGCACAGCAGACGAGCCAGAAGCCAACACTGCCAGAAGAAACTGCCTAAAAACACACAAAAGGAAAACTTGCCGGCCAACGAATCCCCCTTGATGACGTCACAGACATAAGATAAGCCAGCTTTTACTGGCACACAGAGAAACTAACAATCCACGCACCATGAACCACCGCTATTATAACCGATGCCACACGGGCTGGTTGAAACAAGGTGGAAAGTTTTGTTTTTTTCCAAATTGGACGGACGGACGGACGAAGAAACGGTTTTCATTAGAAATAATGGATGGTGTGTGGAAGGACATTCTTTTAAGTTACTTTATTTTGTTGTATGAATTTAATGAGACGCTACACGCCAGGAGCTGGGCGAAGCCACGCCGGGTCAGATAGATAGACAGACCCACCTTTTCGCTGCAGTTATCTACAGGCATATGCGTTATAAGCCTCCTCCTCCTCCTCTCCCCTCCTCCTCCTACCCTCTTCCTCTTCCCCTACCCCCTCTCCATCCTCCTCCTCCCTCTTTCTCCTCCTCCTCCTTCCTCCTCCCTCTTCCTCCTCCTTCCTCCTCCTCCTCCTTCCTCCTCCTCCCTCTTCCTCCTCCTACCTCCTCGCCCTCCTCCCTCCTCCTAATCACTCCTCTTCCTTCCTCCTCCCTTCTCCTCCTCTCTCCTCCTACTCCCTCCTCCTCCTCCTACGTCCTACCCCTCATCCCTCCTCCTCCCTCCTCCTCCTTCTCCTCCCTTTTTCTCCCTCCTCTTCCTACCTCCTCCTCCTCCCCTTACTCCTCCCTCCTCCTCCCTCTCCTCCTCCCTCCTCATCCTCTCTCCTCCTCCCTCTACCTCCTCCCTCCTCCTCCCTCCCTCCACATCCCTCCTCCTCCTCCTCCCTCCACCTCCTCTCTCCTCCTCCTCCCTCCTCCTCCTCCATCTCCCTCCTTCTCCCTCTCCATCTCCCTCCTCCTCCTCCCCCTCCTCCTCCTGCGTTCATCTCCTCCCTCATCCTCCCTCCTCCTTCTCCTTCCTCCTCCCTCTTCCTCCTCCATCTTCCTCCTCCTCCCTACTCCACCTCCCCTCCTCCCCCTCCTCCTCCTTCCTCCCTCCTCCTCCCTCTTCCTCCTCCTCCCTCCTCCCCCTCCTCCTTGCTCTCCTCCTCCCTCCTCCTCCTCCTTCTCCTCCTAATCACTCCTCCTCCTCCCTACTCCTCCCTTCTCCTCCTCTCTTCTTCCTCCTCCTCCCTCCTCCATCCTTCCCCCATCATCCTCCCTCCTCCTCCTCCCTCTTCCTCCTCCTCCTCCTCCTCCCTCCTCCTCCTCCCTCCTCCTCCTCCTCCCTTCTCTCCCTCCTCCTCTTCTCTCCTCCTCTTATCTCCTCCTCCTCTCTCCTCCTCCCTCTACCTCCTCCCTCCTCCTCCCTCCTCCTCCCTCCTCCTCCTACCTCCTCCTCCTCTCTCCTCCTCTTAATCCCTCCTCCTCCCTCCTATTCCTCCCTACTCCTACTCCTCCCTCCTCCTCCCTCCTCTTCCCTCCTCCTCCTCTCTCCGCCTATCTCTTCCTCCCTCCTCCTCCTCCCTCCTCCACCTCCCTCTTCCTCCTCCCTCCTCCTACTCCTCCTTTTTCTTCTTCTGCTGCTGCTGCTGCCGCCGCTCCATTTACCCAAGTTAATTGTTGGGGAAGATGTAAAGACCTTTCAAGTGCTCTTTCTAATGCTTTTTGTAAGTTGGTCTTCGTTTATCTAGGTTGTTCTAACTGCAACCAATAAATGATTAGACAGACAGACAGACAGACAGACAGACAGACAGACAGACAGACAGACAGACAGACAGACAGACAGACAGACAGACGGGAACGGGAACTTATATGACTACTTATATGAATTAAATGAGATGCTCCCCATCAGGGGCTGGGCGAAGCCGGGCAGGGTCAGACAGACAGACAGACAGACAGACAGACAGACAGACAGACAGACAGACAGGACAGACAGACAGACAGACAGACAGACAGACAGATAGACAGACAGACAGACAGATAGACAGACAGACAGACAGACAGACAGACAGTCGGGAACGGGAACGAGAACTTATATGACTACTTATATGAATTAAATGAGATGCTCCCCATCAGGGACTGGGCGAAGCCGGGCCGGGTCAGCTAGTATAACAATAAAAAAAAGAAGAGACAAACAAAATTAGTTGATTTAGTGATGAGAAATTGGGCATTGGAGAACATTGTGACAACTGAAAAGATCAAAGTGAGGCAAAGACAGACAAAGATAAACTATGCTGGATGGACTGAGACGGGGCCATGAAAGTATGTATTCAGTAGCGTTGATCGAGAACGCCAAAGATGGACGAAATATGTGGAGAGACATGAACGTTAACGTCTTCTGATAGGCCACATGGTGATGATATGATGATGATGATGATGATGATGATGATGATGATGATGATGATGATGATGATGATGATGATGATGATGATGATGATGATGATGATGATGATGATGATGATGATGATGATGATGATGATGATGAAAATGCTGATATGTTGATTTAAAACAAAGGCCAACAGTCTACCTCTAAGCCAACCCGACACCCATTACAATAAGGCAGTAACAGACAGTTACACACCTTAGTGGCACTCGACATTTGTTGCTAGACCCACATTTATATAGGCAATCCCGTGTCCTGATGCTGAGGTATGGGGTTCAACTCCTTACACCGGACAGTTGGACTAAATTGTTGACTTCTCGTTCTTGACTTGGGGAAGTAAATTACACGTACCTCTAAAATCGGAGTGGGCTCGCTTGATGGCAAGGGACACTGGTAGTAGGAAAAGCTAATCCACACACAAAATTAGAAGTATAAGCAATCAGCACTCGATATGTGAAGTTAACATTATCGCACCGGCTGCCTTTACCTCCAAAGACAATTCCTGGTACACGTAGTAGGCGGAGTCTACCTAGCTGCCGATGGGAATTTTTAAAATTCGAATGTGCGCTGGTGCGCATCGAAACCAAAATCGCCGAGTCATGAGTTATATCACTACTGGAGACTTTTATTGTGGTTGGCTGCTGAGGTTGGACTTGGGAAGACACATACTGATCTCGATCATCACAAGATTGTGGTGTGGCGACCAGTCTGCAGTGTCCCAGGCTGGGGTGCTGTCCTCACTTGGCGGGGTGGCGACCAGTCTGCAGTTTCCCGGGCTGGGGCCTACTGTCCTCACTTGGCGGGGTGGCGACCAATCTGCTGTTTCCCGGGCTGGGGCCTACTGTCCTCACTTGGCGGGGTGGCGACCAGTCTGCAGTTTCCCGGGCTGGGGCCTACTGTCCTCACTTGGCGGGGTGGCGACTAGTCTGCAGTTTCCCGGGCTAGGGCCTACTGTCCTCACTTGGTGGGGTGGCGACCAATCTGCAGTTTCCCGGGCTAGGGCCTACTGTCCTCACTTGGCGGGGTGGCGACCAGTCCTGCAGTTTCCCGGGCTAGGGCACTACTGTCCTCACTTGGCGGGGTGGCGACCAGTCTGCAGTTTCCCGGGCTGGGGCCTACTGTCCTCACTTGGCGGGGGTGGCGACCAATCTGCAGTTTCCCCTGGCTAGGGCCTACTGTCCTCACTTGGCGGGGTGGCGACCAGTCTGCAGTTTCCCGGGCTAGGGCCTACTGTCCTCACTTGGCGGGGTGGCGACCAGTCTGCAGTTTCCCGGGCTGGGGCCTACTGTCCTCACTTGCGGGGTGGCGACCAGTCTGCAGTTTCCCGGGCTAGGGCCTACTGTCCTCACTTGGCGGGGTGGCGACCAGTCTGCAGTTTCCCGGGCTAGGGCCTACTGTCCTCACTTGGCGGGGTGGCGACCAGCCTGCAGTTTCCCGGGCTGGGGCCTACTGTCCTCACTTGGCGGGGTGGCGACCAGTCTGCAGTTTCCCGGGCTGGGGCCTACTGTCCTCACTTGGCGGACTAGCTACCGGGGGTCGGCACGAGACAGTACAGGTTTCCCGATTTTCGGTCAGAGACCTGTAAGACGTTGCCTTGCAGAGAGAAAATGGAACAAGTTATTGCATCGACTTATCCCACTCATCGTGTCGATTGTTCCACATCCAGAACATGACCTATCTGCGCTATATATATCGACCGTTTCATGAAGCGCTGGACGAAGTTAAGGGTCAGAGACTGATAAGAGGGAAATCATGGATGGCTCAGGCGGAGGATACGATCAGACAGGTGTGCCCCTTGGAGAACATTAGGCGAGGAGAGGAGTGGGTCAGAGTGTCAGCGGAGCAGTCAGAGTTGTGCAGGGTTATAATCACATTGAGCCGGGAGTGCAGGGAGTGGCCAGCAGGGGCCACGGAAAAGGAAATCCAGCAACTAATTCAGGATAATGCTCGCCCGGGTGATGTGATTATCTACACGGATGGTTCGGTATTGAGAGGTAGGTGAAGTGCCTGGGGATTCTTAACAAAAGCTAATAGTCGACGTTTGGCATATGATACCACAACATCTAGCTTAAGAATGGAGGTGGAGGCGGTCACTGCAGCTTTCTGCTGGATGGAGAACACGATACATACACACATTGTGATTGTAACTGACTCAGAAAGCATGCTGAGTAGGGTGAGGACAGGCAGGCTTCGTGCAGAGTGGCTTGCTTCGTTTCGGAGGTCACGGGTAGCAAGCATCACCTGGATCTTTTCTCCTGGGCATGCCGGTGTGCTGGGGAATGAACAGGCGGACAGATTGGCTGGCTCGGCAAAACTTGGTGGAGTATTGATGCATGACAAGGCAGACGTGGTTGCGGCCTTGTGGGAGCACGTGTACACCTCGGAGGATCAAATGGATCAACATAGTCTGGTAAGAATGAGGCAGCGAGGAGTGACGAGGGGATCTGGCCGACGCTCAACGCTCAGAGGAAAGGCGAGACGGACATATAATCAGATTGCTACTGGAACTATTAGTGTTGGAACTCTTCGCTGGGGATGGGGACAGAGCGCTTATGGGAATGCCCCGAATGCTGTGATGTCGATTCCTAAATCAATCAATCATCAATCCAATTTAGGTGGTAGTCAGATACCATGTGAAAGTAGACGGTACTACCTGCTTTCTGTCAGCGCCGAATGTTGCAAACCAGACCCGACATCCCACATTGTGGCGACGGCTTCGAGCAGAGAAACGTAATTGAGAGGTTACAAGCCTTATCCCAGTGCTAGGAAATGTAACTTAAAGACTTAAATGTCATGGCATGGCGGTTGTCTAGGTCGTTAACTGGTCTATCATCCATCCATCCATCATGTGCCACGCCGATAAACGTGGGTGGTCATGTTCTGCCATCTCACTCGATCACCAGAGTCGTGGATCAATTCGGTGTTCCTGTCTCGACCATGCCACGTGGCCAAGCCATCCGGGTATTTACTTCTCGATCTTCCCCTTGGTCTCTTCCCTTCGATCTTGCCAGTCGACACCAAGTTCCTCAATTCATTTCTTCTCATAACATGCCCAAAACATTTTGACTGTCTACGTCTAATGTCTCTAATCAGTTTACGATCTTCATTTGTTTCTATAATGGAAGCATTCTTTCTGCAGATTTTCTTGTTCCAGTTACGTTGATGTTACCGTTCCTCTGGAGTAAACTATACAGGCCGAGTGAGGGATCATGCTGCATGGGCGACACATGGTTTCTACATTCAGCCGCATGCTATGAAGAGGTATAGCTCCATTTTACAAACTATATATCGTCTATCAAGACCTCAACGTGCTAGTGAAAATTACGTTTTTTTTTTTACTAAGGGAAGTAACTTATAAATTTATAAATACTTATTTCTGTAAAACATTTCGACTAGATTTTCAAGGAACCTTATCATCGGGAATAAATTTTTTTAACAATCAAATTTTTAGTTAATCAGATACAAACTTTTGAGTTCCGAAACTGACTAGCAAACAAGATGCTTATTTGTCTTCAAGGTAATGTAAAAGTTATAAGCTGGCATCTTTCAATAACTTTATGTTTAAAATTTGTTTCTATATTTGTAACAGTGATATGCTTTTACAACGAAACTTTATCTTGTAGAGGGGACGATAGTTACGACTATTTTCCCCTTAATAATCTGAAGAGTCCTTTGGTTTCGATCAAAGTGTAGTCAGCACTTGATCCTGCCAGGCACACCAGAAGGGCCGGTAATCAGAATGACACACAGGGACACGGGGAACCGCAAACACCCATCAAAATTTCGTTCCATTTCACCATTACACCTACCCCGTTCAACCTCAAGAAGACGCTATAGTTAGAGTCCATCACCCAAAGGCGACTGTTGTCCATGTGGGGTAATGATAATTAATGATCTCAATAAAATATATCAGTACGAATGTCTGAGAAAGAAGATAAATCACAAATCTGTGTATACTTTCTTCTTTTACATGCTTCTATTCAAAGCAGCAGATATTCCATGCCGTGTGGCGTAGGTGATCACGTATGTCCACAGACTTCTATCTCGTATGCTACTAATCATACTCGTCCTTAAACATCCGAGGTAGCAGGTTCACTCCCTACATCGGTCAGTGGGACTACAATGTTGACTTCTCATCCTTAACTTCACATACGTGCTACTACTTCTAGTCCACTGGGCTGAGTTTTTCGTGTAGATTAACTTTCCCTATTACCAGTGTCCCTCGCCATCAGGGAAATCCACTCCAACTTCAGAGGTACTTGTAATTTAGGTACCCAAGTCAAGGACAAGATGTCAACATTTCAGTCCAATATTCCTCTTTATACATATAAATGTTATAGACGATTTCTAAGAATACCTTGGATAAAGAAGAGAACAAATGCATTTATATTTCAAGAGCTGAATATTGAAGAAGGTTGGCAAGTTTTTTAAAAATACAAGTTTTAAAAAAAAAAAAAAAAAATTGAAATATTTTGGTCACTTGAAACGTCATAACAGTTTGGAGAGAACAATCATGGAGGGGTAAATGCCTGTGAAGAGATTAAGAGGAAGGTCAAAGAGAAGATGTGTGCAGGATGTGGCGGATGATCTCCAGATGGGTGTATCGGACTCGGGACATCTTGGTTGCAATGGAGAGGTTTTCCCGAAGGTTATTATGGGAGCTAGGTTCTGCAAAGGACATGCTACTGAATGAATTAATGAATTCTTCTTTGTCTTGCTTATTCTCTCTTCTTTCATCCAGCATCTGCAGATTGTTATGTGTCATTCATTTCTTTGTTTAACCATTCTAATTTTTTTTTTATGTTGCATATCCCTTACAGGACGTTGCAGTCAACACCAGCATCTTTCAGCTGCTGTTGATGCACTAGGTATATTTTACGTTCAGTAGTTTGCCATTGCTTCCTGAACGACTGGCTCACTTATCCCGTAAGCTACCAAAGCGGGGAGAACCGCTTCCAATACTCGCGCGCTGGGTTACCCTACGTGCATAAACGGGATTACGGAGAAAGTCGTTTAACCCCTAGGCCAGGGAGACTATATCACTACTGGGGGCTTGTATTGTAGTTGGTTGCTGAGGCTGGACTTGGGAAGACACTCACTGATCTCGATCATATCAAGATTGCAGTGTGGCGACCAGTCTGCAGTCTGCTACTTTGGAGGGCGGACCCGCCATGGACCAGGCTGATATTCTGAATGCTCTACAAGAAGTAAGACTTTTGCGAGAACCAAGTGTACTCAACATATCGGATTGGGTACCGCAATAATACAGACATCGGACAGGTGGCAGATTATAGAGAAGGACAGGGACTGCCAGGGTAGGATAGCTATAGTACAGGTGAGAAATAACATAAATAAATACACAATTGTCAACATACACGCACCGCCTGACTACAGAAATCAGCCGCTCTTCTACCAAACACTGGAAAATTTATTATTATGCTCATATCGGCGTCACAACATCATTCTAGGGGGTGATTTTAATTGCGTACTTTCGGCGCACGACCTTATAAATGGAGATGTAAGAATGCAAATTAGAAACACAACGGGGGAGGAGGAACATCAATTAGACACATTGCAAACAATTTTAGATATCCATGGGCTAACAGACGCATACAGACAGATGCATTCCCATGGAATAGATACAACACACACAAACAATGCGCATAATAGAGCAGCGCGATTAGATAGAATTTATGCGCCCATAACACATCATATAACACAAGTCAAGCATTTACAGGAGACACTGAACTTCACAGACCATAATGCTGTAGTTGCAACAATAAACACAGTACAAACAACACCACATCTTAGAAGATCTCCCCACTGGAAACTTAACTGCACACTTTTACAAAATCAGGACTATGTAGATTGCATAACAATACTGATCCTCACATACACAAGCGATATACCAGAGGGTAATGCGCGAGAACTATGGGAAACAGTTAAACAAACTATACGAGAGAGAACACAAACACTAGCAGCAGTAATACACAAGCAAAAACTACAACAAGAAAAAGTATTAGAAAATGCAATTAAGCTCTTACTACAGACAGGCAAAAATTCACCACACATCATAGCATTACAGGAAGAATTAGATCTCCACAGACATCATCGATTTCAAGGGGCTTTACTGCGAACAAAGTTACAAACTATAACACAAGAGATACCGAGTAAAAATTACCTATCTTTAGAACAAATCATACAGCGCAGCAGACAGATAGGCCAGATAATTGACAGGGAAGGAAATATACAAGTCGAGCCACAACAAATAGCCTTAGCCTTTGAAGATTATTACAAGAACCTTTATACAGAGGAAAACACACAGGCGCACGTGCAAGAACACTTTATGAAATTCACAAAAGAACTCACAGAGGAACAGAAACTAACACTAGATACTGAACTAACACTAACAGATATAGCACAAGCGGTTCATGGAATGCAGAAGGGCAAATCGCCTGGCCCTGACGGTATTACCGCTGAATTCTATCAGTTTTTCTTTCCTCTTCTAGGTCCCCTTTTACTAACAGTATTCTCTGAATCTTTCCAAAACAAGAACTCCCATCCAGTTTCAACACGTCTTACATCACTCTTATTCCGAAGGAGAACACCGACAAGACACTTTTAAAGAGTTACAGACCGATCTCGCTTTTAAATGTAGACTACAAGATTTTAACAAAGACTTTGACGAATAAATTGAAACCAGTAATGGCAACTCTCATTCATGAAGACCAGCAATGTAGTGTACAACACCGGAATATCCAGCAACACACACACACACACACTTCATAAGGGACATCATCAACTACACACATCTGAAAAACTGTCAGTCCTCAATTCTCTCTTTAGATCAAGAAAAAGCATTCGACAGAATATCTCACTCATACCTCCACAAAACTCTCTCATACTGCAACGTGGGAAATTATTTTCGGACATGGGTCAAAATTTTATATATGAAACCGGAAAGTCGGATTCTATTAAACCATACGCTAACCAATTCTTTCAGGTTGACTAGGTCAGTGAGACAGGGATGTCCCTTGTCCCCATTACTGTACATTGTCGCTCTAGAGCCACTTCTAGAAAAGATACGACAGGACGACAATGTCAGGGGTACTTTCATACCAGGGAAGGGTGAACAAAAGCTGCGTGCTTATGCGGACGATACCATTTTCTTTCCGACAACTGAAAAATCTGGACGGAACATTTTGGAAACGTTCTCGTTTTTCGGCAAAGGGAGTGGGGCAAAATTCAACGTCCAAAAATCTACTATAATGGGCTTAGGCAACTGGAAAAATAAGGCGGATTTTCCATTTGACTTAACATCAAACAATCTTATAAAAGTGTACGGAATAGTCTTCCCATGTCAACCAAATCAGACACACAAAGACACTTGGCAACATCTAGAGAAGATAATAACAGATATGTTACAGAGGTACAAATACAAAACAACTACCATATTTGGTAGAAGTACCATTGTTAATACATATATAATTCCAAAAATACTATATCTGTGCACAGTCCTAGATCCTCCACGTCAGTCTGTCACAAACATAAACAAAGAGATTAGACGCCTTGTGTTTGGCAGCACCATCTACAGTATCAAACATACTACACTCATGCAAGACAAAAAAGATGGAGGTATCGCCCTCCAAGACAAAACAACCAAAATACAAGCACTTAGGATCAAACACGTAGGTGAAATCCTACAACGCCCAGAAAAACACCCTTTAGCACACTATTACATTGGAATTGGCTATCTTACTTAAAACCTATTCGGAATACATCCTCATATTACTTTGGCACTCTCCCAACGTTCTACAAAACATGTATTTCAGCCATTAAAGGACACGAAAAATTACCACACAAGAAAACACATTCAATCTACAGGCATTTAGTTAAATTACAAGCAACTCCGGTACATCTCAGAATTAAAAGAGGACATAGATATTTCATAAAAGATTATACCGAAATTTTCTCTAATATTCACAACAAGCAGATTACCCCAAAAGCAAAGGAAATTACATATAGGCTTGTTTACAGCATGACCCCAACAACAGAGAGAACAGCAAAAATAAATAAACAAATACTACAGTGTCAGCCTTGTAGACGGAACGTCCAAGAATCAGAAGAGCACATCTATTACGAATGCAACACAATCATGCCAACAAGACATCCTAAACACTCATATATATATATATATATATATATATATATATATATATATATATATATATATATATATATATATATATATATATATATATATATATATATATATATATATACAAATTAGGTCGTAGTCAGATACCATATGAATGTAGACAGTACTACCTGCTTTCTTTTAGCGCCGAATGGTCGTCGGCGCTCACCAAACCCGACATCCCACATTGTGCCAACGGCTTCGAGCGGAGAAACGTAATTGAGAGGGTACAAGCCTTATCCCAGTGCAAGGAAATGTAACTTAAAGACTAAAATGTCATGGCATGGCGGTTGTCTAGGTCGGCAACTGGTCTATGATCCCATCCATCCATCATGTGCCATACCGATAAGCGTGGGCGGTCATGTTCAGTCATCTCACTCGATCACCAGAGTCGTGGATCAGCTCTGTGTTCCTGTCTCGACCATCCCACGTGGCCAAGCCATCCAGGTATTTACTTCTCGATCTCCCCCTTGGTCTCTGTGACATGTTTGAGTGAGACAGAGGACCTAATTTGTAGTGTTCTCTGGAAATATATCTTGAATAATAAATATACAAGATAAAGGATATGAGTTTGCACGTTTTTCGTCTAGAGGTCTCTTAAATGAGATAATCATTCCCACAATAGCCTTTTTGGAGAACCATTTTTCCCTGGCTCTGAACCCCCACTGTGAGACTACCAAGTATCTACACAGAAATTTATAAAAGAAGAAAAATAGTTCACTCAAGGCCAGAGAAGATCTGAACTATTAGCGCCTGTACAACTGAGGATCCCTCTCACTCAACATAATGTTGCAGTGTGCTGTTCGTTCCGTCACATAGATCTTCCCTTTATTTATTTTGTCAGTGTAACCTATATCAGTTTTCCCAATTTGACTTTTGGGCTGTAGGATTCAATTCTTGTAGACAAACTCAACAATAACTGTACATAACATCTGTTGAACAAGACATCTACATGACAGGTTCTTGACAAAAGTGGAACATACATTCACAAGGAAATGTTTAAACCAACCATTGTACAAGACATACATCATTAGATACTTGACAACATCTATACAAGACTTTTCACAATATCTGAACACCAACCACAGTAACTTAAGACAGTCACCAGAGACAATACTTGACAGCACTGTACAAGACATTCTCCTGAGACAATGTACTTAAAACACTGGTTCATTCATAATTTTATTGAGCTGCCGGTGGGTCGAGTGAAGACCAATGAGACATCTGTCTGCCATGTCAACACTTCAAAAGGGTACATGCATAATGTAAAAATATGCTGAACATGCATGCAGATAAACATTGTACAACAACTCCTAAATACTCCACCAACCTATCACTAAATTCTCCTCCTCCTCTCCAATCTCTAACTACACCACTCATTTACAGTATCTATTATTCCTTCTTGTCTCTTGGGAATTTTATAAAATCCTATCATGGGGAACTCAAGTGAGGACTACTGTTCTGGATCAGTTGGCATCCTGTTATCATCAGCAATTGATGTTGGAAAAGCTCCAGGTAGCAGACTTCCTGTAATAAGTTCCATGGCAGATTCATTCCTCTTGAGAACAGAATTTGGGATGATGATACGGTACTGTCTCTCACTGTTGACCAGACCGCTGGTGAAAGCTGACACTGGGGTACTTCGGATGGTTGAGGATAGCACTCTCCTGACATTGGGAGATGTATACTCGGTACATGCAGAACATGACTTGTCGAAGAGACCCAGAGATCTGAACACAATCCAATATATTGCAGCACTTCGCCCAACCAGTCCAACTTCACCTACTCTTCAAGTCTTCATTCTTAAACACTGTGTGAGCACCAGGCTGGAGATTAACCAAGACAAGTCCTAGCCAAATAATCCCTTGCACCAGTCTTTTCACTAGTCTTCTTGAATGGAGTGAACAACCCGGGACTTGTTGTTTTCGTTCTCAGATGATTCTGATAATTATGATCACTGTCAGGATCATTATGAGTCCTATACTTCTAATCATTGAAGTCTTCAGAACTATTCCTCTTCCTTTGACATTCAGCGGTTCGAGAGCTGAGATTAAATCCTCCAAGACATTCCCGTGTTTTGGAATTCTAGGAAAATGAATAAGTATTCCATTTGGGGCACAGGCTGGCAATTCAGCTTGTAGTCATCTGTGATTTTCCCTAGGGTACTTATAGGGAGTTGGTTCTGGATTTAGGGACTACTGGTTAGTTGTCCCAGATGATATATGAAAGGCCTCTCCACCATCATCTTGTTCTCTGTCAATATACAAAATGGCACAACATCTCTTTACATTTGTTAAAAGATGATGTTATCATACATTAACATACACAGATGGAGATGGGGAAGGTTAAGGAAGGATGTTGACCAAACACACCTCTCCTAGTTGATGATGTAGTGAATTTCACTGTGATGTACTGTGGTTGATGTTTACATTATTCACCTTTATATGTGGTAATCACAAGACTATATGCTGAGACAGGGTAGCTTAACACAATTACAAGCATTTATGTGGTCTAAGTTCCACCATGTTTGAACCACAGTAGACCTGGGCACAATGAGGACCAGACACAGTAAATCAAGCAGGCAAGCAGCATGAGCAAGCATTGTGACATAGCATCATGAGCAGGCATGTTGAGCAAGATGGAAAATAGGCATTTACAACTGCAATATGTATCAACTAATGGCATTTATCCAATTAGCAGACCAGACATCCATTCCAATGGTTGTCATGTTGGTGCATGAATGTCCCATTCCATATTCACACAGCAATGCCAGACCTCACCCCTTTCAGACCAGACTTGGCTCACCGGTACATCATCATCATGTGTTCTTTCCCTACCGAGTACTGTCCATATCTACTACAGTAGGTAACAGAAGCTCAATTGCATAGCAATTGTTCACATATGCACCAAGCACATATGGGAAAAACATGTTTAGTCCTTGTAAATTTGCATGAGCTGTACATTATATTCAGCCACCAGGCATCACATGAACTTTGCAATTCTGGCGTGCCATACACCGTCCTGCTTACATATGGATATTGAAACATCTTTCCTTCTACTAATGTGAGAGGCTACTTATCAAATCACCAGCTCACTCCTCCAACATTCTCAGCATTTACAAAGGAACTTATACATGTTTACATCGCACATTCCAATTCAGACTGTCAATTGTTAACTCACAAGAGCAAAGTACAGTTGGGTTAAGAATGAGTAATGATAGGCATTTATAATGCACAAATGGTTTGCGAATTGCATTGAGTGTACTTTACAATCATCAAGCATACGCAACCAGTCACAACAGAGGGATGATATGCACTTGGAGTATACAGCGTAGAAGACCTGTCAAGGTTGAAGAAGCAGTATTCAGAATACTGGCGCACAGAAGTTCTGTTTTCACGTTCACATTTTCTTCATAAAATACTATTATATTCTTCTCTTTCGTTCACTAGGCATAATCACAACATTTAAGTATGTTTTAATGTGGTACCTGTTATCCAGAGAACAATATATTACTGAATCTTTAAGGGCATTGTTGGGTCATCAGATCACAAACTAGCGACTGCTCCGATTGGAATCCCCGCTCAAACTGCTAGATTTTCAAATGTGGCCCAGTGAATAGCGTGGGCGACCACGTACTAGCCAATGAAAAGACAATCGTATATACCGCTGCCCTCCCCCATCGCGTTCTAGAACTTACTATTCCAAGAATAGCCCTTCTATCTGGAAACGCCGGTCAAATCGAAAGTATTATTATAGAAGTGGGGGACTGGGAATGTGGACATCTGATCCATTGTGCCACATGGCCCCTCTCTTAAATCTTTCATAGGTATGACAGATAATCTCAGAAATCCACAGTTCCCAGATCCCTTAAGTGGTTTTGTCAATTACTCCCTATCTCCCTTTACCTCAAACTAGAGTAGTACATTTGGAACTAAGTGATTTTTCCTTTTAAAAAACAATATGCCCCAACATTGCATCAGTTGATGAATTTGGTGGCAAACGCAAAGACCATGAAGTTAGCGCTGCATTAAGTTCCCTTAAGTCACTGGGAGCATCAAGATTCCTGACTCTACTCATCTGTGAACTGCCTTTCTATTTACATCTGACAGCACCTCATCACCGACATCCTTGCTATATCTCCTGTTTGTGATAAATGATCTCTCTGAGTCACACCATTTCGTAATGTCTGAATGGTCCATAGAGATTCATTATGTGAAGTAATGGCTTTGCAATTAAGCCAACTTCCAGATGAGGTTTTGAGAGAATGGTTGCATTCCATGTATCTCTACCTTTCATCTTCATCAGAACTCCATCCTTCCCTTCGCCATAGGAGAATGATAATCCTGCGAGAGTATTAACTGATCAACTTTCCCCAACAGTAATCTTGGCATTTGGAACTGGGTTTAAATTTTTGGCCAGCACCGGAGTAAAGACAATCACTTCCGGGTGAACTGTATAAGCAGCCACTGCAGAACTTGTTAAGACTAAAATCTACTAGTGCAGATTTGGTTAGCGTTGAACACAGGGTCTACCTTTCCAATAAGCCTCTTGTGTTTTCAGATGGTAGCAATTTCCCATTATATTTCCTTGACTCATTTCTGTAGTCCATACCATAGATTTAGAGGTGCACTTATTGGTTGAGATGTTCTCATTTCGTTAGGCCTCTATTTTGATTTGTTGTGAGAAGTGACAGCATTTTCTCTCCTTAGTTGCTAATTAAGCTGTTTCTAACGTAGCAACTGAGTTTGTAGATGCAGCCAGACTGTGACATCTACTACTACTAAGATAGAATTCCAGGTGGAATTTCCAACTAGTTGTCTTCAGCCATGCTTTAGAGAAGTGCTTATGAGTGGCTGGAGTATCCGTTCTTTCTCTCCCACATGAGCAAAACGTTTACTTTTGGCGATTGAGGCGTTCCCTCTCAGCACAGAGAGGTTCGTCATTATCACAGCCACCTTTGAAGGGGTGTGATTATATGGGTATAGCTTCTTACATACCAATAGTGACTGGAATTTTGGAAGCCATTTTTACTGACTTTGAGGACAGGACTGGCCAGGTCTTGTGAATATACCTCGCATCTCAGTAATAATATAAGATTCCACTGCTCAATGCATGGTTCTTACTTATATAAAGAGTCGACTGCTGGAGTTGCAGGGATCCTTATCTTGAAAGAAGTCAGCTGTTTGAGAACAGTGATCTTTCGTTAGTCCACTCAATCGCAGACAATGTGTATAGAGTTTCAACTGCTGGAGTTGCAGCGATTTCTACCATATAAGAGTTAACTGTTTGGAGACAGTAATCCTTATTACATTCCTACCATTCTTCAGGCAGAAAAGTCTTCCCAATTGAGGATGAAAAAGGGGAATGACATCAGTTGTACTCAACTTTGTCCTCCCTTTAGTTCCCACCATTTTTTCAGGCAGAAATGCTTTCTCAACTGAGGATGAATTGACGGCTGACGTCGGAGACGGATCCTGTTTTATCTCTTCATGAAATTTTTCAGGTTGTCCATGATATGCTCCTAGTCGTATGATACGCCAATGACATCAGGTTGGTTCCCATCGTTTCCCAGACACATACTTCATGTATGCTCTCCACTGTCATATGATGGCCAGGGGTCCAGTTATTTTGATGGCCTTCCTGGAAATTCAATGAGTTAACTCCTGGTGACGTGGATCCTAGTACACCAGAGAGATTACACCATCGAACAATAGACTAATGTCTTATAGACACCAGACTGTGGTCGGTTTTGTATGACCGCCCATAACATCAGGTAGAATCTTCCTTTCATCTCGTCTATCACGTATCAAATACGCTTAAGGATACCACTACTTCAAGAATGGCAAGTGACTGAGTTCTTAAGAATTTTCTCCTGGAATTTTCAATCTGCTCTCCCCTCAGCAATTTGATCAGGATATACTGAGAAGATCACACACTGAAGAATAAATCCAGATGTCGAATCGACACTGGACTTTAGCCGGTACGAATACTGACTTTAACCGAGAGTGTGTTAATGTGATGTCATTATGGGTGCCCTATGAATTTAACCATCAGTGTTCACCAACTTCACCCTCAGTATTGCAAGCATGTTATGGGGAGAAGAGAATATACGGAGTTGTTTTCTTATGTGATGTGGTGACATTAAAAATGTTGTAGTTACAACAATATTCCCCCTCTCTCTCCCATGCCAGCAATTAATTTTGGAGATGGAGTAGGCCTCATATTCATTTACTTAAGTGTCTTAATTTCAGGGACAAAAATGAATTTTACCCCTGTAATAGCTGTCTCAGTTATATTAAATAATTTGTGTTCTCTGGTGTTTCAGGTACCTTAATTTTTGGATACATGTATTGAACAACCAGCATGCACAAAATTATACAACACATTGACAAGCTAATAAATCATATCATACTGAGAACATAAATATCATGGATACAAGCAATTATGTTGACCCATAAGATATCTATACACCATTTTCAGTCCGCTACATTGAAATCCTATCTGATATATTAAAACAGTGATACATGCAATATTATCACTATTAATGAAATCAAACCTTCTAGAGATTTACTGTGGGTTTAAATGTCTGGACAGTTGCCCTCATATAAGAGACAGGGTCCATTAAACAACACCATAAAAACTCCAAGAATTGGGTCTGATTTGCGAGAGGCCACCCCGGATTTTAATACCAACATAGAGATCCCAAAAGTGAGTCTTATGCAGGGTATACCCAAAGTTTGTATCCTGACATCAGGGCAACAGGTATGGGAGCCCCTAGCAGGTTATTACCAGGGTTTAAATCCGAGACGAGTGTTCTTTTTCCCAGGGTTTATATCCCGGAAAGAGCAACCCAGTTATGTGACATGTTTGATTGAGACAGAGGACCTAATTTGTAGTGTTCTCTGGAAATATATCTTGAATAATAAATATACAAGATAAAGGATATGAGTTTGCACGTTTTTCGTCTAGAGGTCTCTTAAATGAGATAATCATTCCCGCAATAGCCTTTTTGGAGAACCATTTTTCCCTGGCTCTGAACCCCCACTGTGAGACTACCAAGTATCTGCACAGAAATTTATAATAGAAGAAAAATAGTTCACTCAAGGCCAGAGAAGATCTGAACTATTAGCGCCTGTACAACTGAGGATCCCTCTCACTCAACATAATGTTGCCAGTGTGCTGTTCGTTCGTCACATAGATCTTCCTTTATTTATTTTGTCAGTGTGACCTATATCAGTTTTCCCAATTTGACTTTTGGGCTGTAGGATTCAATTCTTGTAGACAAACTCAACAATAACTGTACAGGTTCTTGACAAAAGTGGAACATACATTCACAAGGAAATGTTTACACCAACCATTGTACAAGACATACATCATTAGATACTTGACAACATCTATACAAGACTTTTCACAATATCTGAAAACCAACCACAGTAACTTAAGACAGTCACCAGAGAAAATACTTGACAGCACTGTACAAGACATTCTCCTGAGACATGTACTTAAAACACTGGTTCATTCATAATTTTATTGAGCTGCCGGTGGGTCGAGTGAAGACCAATGAGACATCTGTCTGCCATGTCAACACTTCAAAAGGGTACATGCATAATGTAAAAATATGCTGAACATGCATGCAGATAAACATTGTACAACAACTCCTAAATACTCCACCAACCTATCACTAAATTCTCCTCCTCCTCTCTAATCTCTAACTACACCACTCATTTACAGTATCTATTATCACTTCTTGTCTCTTGGGAATTTTATAAAATCCAATCATGGGAAACTCAAGGGAGGACTACTGTTCTGGATCAGTTGGCATCCTGTTATCATCAGCAATTGATGTTGGAAAAGCTCCAGGTAGCAGACTTCCTGTAATAAGTTCCATGGCAGATTCATTCCTCTTGAGAACAGAATTTGGGATGATGATACGGTACTGTCTCTCACCTTTCACCAGACTGCTGGTGAAAGCAGACACTGGGGTACTTCGGATGGTTGAGAATAGCACTCTCCTGACATTGGGAGATGTATACTCGGTACATGCAGAACATGACTTGTCGAAGAGACCCAGAGATCTGAACACAATCCAATATATTGCAGCACTTCACCCAGCCAGTCCAACTTCAGCTACTCTTCAAGTCTTCATTCTTAAACACTGTGTGAGCACCAGGCTGGAGATTAACCAAGACAAGTCCTAGCCAAACAATCCATTGCACCAGTCTTTTCACCAGTCTTCTTGAATGGAGTGAACAACCCGGGACTTGTTGTTTTCTTTCTAAGACGATTCTGATAATTATGATCACTGTCAGGATCATTATGAGTCACTATACTTCTAATCATTGAAGACTTCAGAACTATTCCTCTCCCTTTGACATTTAGCGGTTCGAGAGCTGAGATTAAAACCTCCAAGACATTCCTGTGTTTTGGAATTCTAGGAAAATGAATAAGTATTCCATTTGGGGCACAGGTTTAAAGGCTGGCAATTCAGCTTGTAGTCATCTGTGATTTTCCCTAGGGTACTTATGGGGAGTTGGTTCTGGATTTAGGGACTACTGGTTAGTTGTCCCAGATGATATATGAAAGGCCTCTCCACCATCATCTTGTTCTCTGTCAATATACAAAATGGCACAACATCTCTTTACATTTGTTAAAAGATGATGTTATCATACATTAACATACACAGATGGAGATGGGGAAGGTTAAGGAAGGATGTTGACCAAACACACCTCTCCTAGTTGATGATGTAGTGAATTTCACTGTGATGTACTGTGGGTGATGTTTACATTATTCACCTTTATCTGTGGTAATCACAAGACTATATGCTGAGACAAGGTAGCTTAACACAATTACAAGCATTTATGTGGTCTAAGTTCCACCATGTTTGAACCACAGTAAACCTGGGCACAATGAGGAACATACACAGTAAATCAAGCAATGCAAGCAGCATGAGCAAGCATTGTGACATAGCATCATGAGCAGGCATGTTGAGCAAGATGGAAAATAGGCATTTACAACTGCAATATGCAATATGTATCAACTAATGGCATTTATCCAATTAGCAGACCAGACATCCATTCCAATGGTTGTCATGTTGGTGCATGAATGTCCCATTCCATATTCACACAGCAATGCCAGACCTCACCCCTTTCAGACCCGACTTGGCTCACCGGTACATCATCATCATCATGTGTTCTTTCCCTACCGAGTACTGTCCATATCTACTACAGTAGGTAAAAGAAGCCAAATTGCATAGCAATTGTTCACATATGCACCAAAGCACATATGGGAAAAACATGTTTAGTCCTTGTAAATTTGCATGAGCCGTACATTATATTCAGCCACCAGGCATCACATGAACTTTGCAATTCTGGCGTGCCATACACCGCCCTGCTTACATATGGATATTGAAGCATCTTTCCTTCTACTAATGTGAGAGGCTACTTATCAAATCACCAGCTCACTCCTCCAACATTCTCAGCATTTACAAAGGAACTTATACATGTTTACATCACACATTCCAATTCAGACTGTCAATTGTTAACTCACAAGAGCAAAGTACAGTTGGGTTAAGAATGAGTAAAGATAGGCATTTATAATGCACAAATGGTTTGCGAATTGCATTGAGTGTACTTTACAATCATCAAGCATACGCAACCAGTCACAACAGAGGGATGATATGCACTTGGAGTATACAGCGTAGAAGACCTGTCAAGGTTGAAGAAGCAGTATTCAGAATACTGGCGTACAGAAGTTCTGTTTTCACTTTCACATTTTCTTCATAAAATACTCTTATATTCTTCTCCTTCGTTCACTAGGCATAATCACAACATTTAAGTATGTTTTAATGTGGTACCTGTTATCCAAAGAACAATATATTACTGAATCTTTAAGGGCATTGTTGGGTCATCAGATCACAAACTAGCGACTGATCCGGTTGGAATCCCCGCTCAAACTGCTAGATTTTCAAATGTGGCCCAGTGAATAGCGTGGACGACCACGTACTAGCCAATGAAAAGACAAGCGTATATACCGCTGCCCTCCCCCATCGCGTTCTAGAACTTACTATTCCAAGAATAGCCCTTCTATTTGGAAACGCCGCTCAAATCGAAAGTATTATTATAGAAGTGGGGGACTGGGAATGTGGACATCTGATCCATTATGCCACAGTCTCTTCCCTTTGATTTTGCCATTCGTCACCAAGTTCTCCAATTCATTCGTCTCATAACATGCGCAAAAAAATTGATTGTCTACGTCTAATATCTCTAATCAGTTTACGATCTTCATTTGTTTCTATGATGGAAGCATTGTTTCTGCAGATTTTCTTGTTCCAGATGCATTGATGTTACCTTACCTCTGGAGTAAACTATACAGGCCGAGTGAGGGATCATGCTGCATGGGCGACACATGGTCTCTACATTCAGCCGCATGCTATGAAGAGGTATAGCTCCATTTTGTATGCTATATATCGTCTATCAAGACCGCAACGTGCCAGTGAAATGTACGTTTTACTAAGGGAAGTAACTTATAAATTTATAAATACTTATTTCTGTAAGTCCTTTCGACTAGATTATCAAGGAAACTTATCATCAAGACAAAATGTATTTTAAAAACTATTTCTTAATTAATCAGATATAAATTATTTAATTCTGAAACTGGCTTGTAAACATGATGCATATTTGTCTTCAAGGTAATGTAAAAGTTAAAAGCTGGTATCTTTCAATAACTTTATTCTTAAAAATGTGTTTCCATATTTGTTATAGTGATCCGTTGCTTGCTTAAACATTGTCTTGTAGAGGGGATGATAGTTACGACTGTTATCCCCTTAATAATCTGAGGAGTTGATTGCTTGATTGCTTTTGTTTGCTGGCTGTGAAGTCCTGTATGACGGATGAAGGCATCCTGCTGTCCAACATCAATGTGATGTCATACAGATCCTGAGGTTTGTGTGAGTATCCGCTGTCCCATGTCTGACTTATTGGTGTGCAGACTGGTGGTTCCTCACCGTGCAGGCAGACACTCTCTGACTTCAGAGGAATCAACGATCCTACTGACTTTAGCCAGGACCCCGAAGGGACTGTTGCCCAGGACACTCGGCGAGGACTCGTCAATAGGTTTTGGCCAATAGAGAACCCAGTCCTGGTGGCTTGGAAACACCTCTGCGTCCCATCTGAGTCCTCTTGGTTACGATCAATATGTAGTCAGTACTTGATCTTGCCAGGCCCACCAGAAGGGCCGGTAATCAGAATGACACACGGGGAACCGCGAACCCCTATTAAAATTTCGTTCCATTTCACCATCACCACCTACCCCGTTCAACCTCAAGGAGAAGTTATAGTTAGGGTCCATCACCCAAAGGCGATTGTTGTCCATGTGGGGTAACGATAATTATCTCAATAAATTATATCAGTACAGATGTAAGAGAAGGAAGATAAATCACAAATCTGTGTATACTTTCTTCTGTTAATTGCTTGTAATCAAAGCAACAGATATTCAATGCCGTGTGGCTAGTGATCACGTATGTCCACAGCCTTCTGTCTCGTATGCTACTAATCATGCTCGTCCTTAAACATCCGAGGTAGCAGGTTCAACCCCTACATCGGTCAGTAGGACTAAATGGTTGACTTCTCATCCTTAACTTCATATACGTGCTACTACTTCTTGTGCACTGGGCTGAATTTTTCGTGTAGATTAACTTTCCCTATTACCAGTGTCCCTCGCCATCAGGGAAACCCTCTCCGACTTCAGAGGTACTTCCAATTTAGGTACCCAAGTCAAGGACAAGACGTCAACATTTTAGTCCAATATTCTTCTTTATACATATAAATGTTATAGACGAGTTCTAAGAATATCTTGAATAAAGAAAAGAAAAAATGCATTCATCCTTCAAGAGCTGAATATTGAAGAAGGCTATTAACGACACGTTTGGAAAAAATTAATTGAAATATTTTGGTCACTTGAAACGTCATAACAGTTTGGAGAGAACAATCATGGAGGGGTATAAGCCTGTGAAGAGATTAAGAGGAAGGTCAAAGAGAAGATGTGTGCAGGATGTGGCGGATGATCTCCAGATGGGTGTATCGGACTCGGGACATCTTGGTTGTGATCGAGAGGTTTTCCGGTAGGTTGTTATTGGAGCGAGGTTCTGCAAAGGACATGCTACTGAATGAATTAATGCATTTTTCTTTATCCTGCTTATTCTCTCTTCTTTCATCCAGCATCTGCAGATTGTCATTTGTCATCCATTTCTTTGTTTAACCATTCTATGTTTTTTTTTATGTTGCATATCCCTTACAGGACGTTGGAGTCAACACCAGCATCTTTCAGCTGCTGTTGATGTACTAGGTAAATTTTACATTCAGTAGTTTGCCATTGCTTCCTGAACGACCGGCTCACTTATCCCGTAAGCTACCAATGCGGCGAGAACCGCTTCTAATACTCGCGCGCTGTGTTACCCTACGTGGATAAACGGGATTACGGAGAAAGTCGTTTAACTCCTAGGACAGAGAGACTATATCACTACTGGAGGCATTTATTGTAGTTTGTTGCTGAGGCTGGACTTGAGAAGACACTCACTGATCTCCATCATCTCAAGATTGTAGTGTGGCGACCAGTCTGCAGTCTGCTACTGTGGAGGGCGGACGCGCCATGGACCAGGCTGACATTCTGAATGCTCTACAAGAAGTAAGACTTTTGCGAGAACCAAGTGATGACTTTGAATTTACAACCATGGTCAGACTGCGAGAACAGCAAATTAAAAGAGGGGTGGCCAAACAAGAACACTACGCAGGAAGCCAAAGAAGATTGATAAACCAACACAGAATTGGTGTCGTTAGCCGCTACACCCTGCGGGATTTGCTGAGGAGGGGATCCGAGTACTTATGGACTGAATGGTTCGATGTACAATGAGGATGATCTGTCGACTAACTAACTAACTAACTAACTAATTAACCAGTCTGCAGTGGCCCAGGCTGGGGTGTACTGTCCTCACTTGGCGGACTGGCTACCGGGGGTCAGCACGAGACGAGGTTTCCGGATTTTCGGTTATAGACCTGTAAGCCGTTGCCTTGCAGAGAGAAAATGGAACAAGTTACAGCGTAGACTTGTCCCACTCTTCGTGTTGATTGTTCCACATCCAGAACAAGGCTTTCTGCGCTAAATATATATATATATATATATATATATATATATATATATATATATATATATATATATATATATATATATCCAAATTAGGTCGTAGTCAGATACCATATGAAAGTTGACGGCACTACCTGTTTTCTGTTAGCACCGAATGTTGCTCGGCGCTCACCAAACCCGACATCCCACATTGTGCCAACGGCTTCGAGCAGAGAAACGTAATTGAGAGGGTACAAGCCTTATCCCAGTGCTAGGAAATGTAACTTAAAGACTTAAATGTCATGGCATGGCGGTTGTCTAGGTCGTTAACTGGTCTACGATCCCATCCATCCATCATGTGCCATCCGATAAGCGTGGGCGATCATGTTCTGCCATCTCACTCGATCACCAGAGTCGTGGATCACCTCTGGGTTCCTGACTCGACCATCCCACGTGGCCAAGCCATCCGGGTATTTACTTCTTGATCTTTCCCTTGGTCTCTTCCCTTCGATCTTGCCAGTCGTCACCAAGTTCTCCAAGTCATTTCTTCTCATAACATGCCCAAAAAATGTTGACTGTCTACGTCTAATGTCTCTAATCAGTTTACGATCTTCATTTGTTTCTATAATGGAAGCATTGTTTCTGCAGATTTTCTTGTTCCAGATGCATTGATATTACCGTTCCCCTGGAGTAAACTATACAGGCCGAGTGAGAGATCATGCTGCATGGGCGACACATGGTCTCTAAATTCAGCCGCATGCTATGAAAAGTTATTAACACCATTTTACAAACTATATATCGTCTATCAAGACCGCAACAGGCCAGTGGAATTAACAGCGTTTTACTAAGGGAAGTAACTTATAAATTTATAAATACTTATTTTTTAAGACGTTTCCGACTAGATTTTCAAGGAAACTTATCATCAAGAAAAAATTTATTTAAGAAACTATTTCTTAATTAATCAGATATAAATTATTGAATTCTGAAACTGACTAGTAAACATGATGCATATTTGTCTTCAAGGTAATGTAAAAGTTATAAGCTGGTATCTTTCAATAACTTTATGCTTAAAATTTTGTTTCTAGATTTGTAACAGTACTGATTCTTTCCATGAACTTTATCTTGTAGAGGGGACGATAGTTACGACTGTCATCCCCTTAATAATCTGAAGAGTCCATGGTTACGATCAAAGTGTAGTCAGCACTTGATCCTGCCAGGCCCACCAGAAGGGTCGGTAATCAGAATGACACACGGGGAACCGCGAACCCCCATCAAAATTTCGTTCGATTTCACCATTATCCCTCCCCGTTCAACCGCAAGAAGAAATTATGGTTAAGGTCTATCACTCAAAGGCGATTGTTGTCCATGTGGGGTAATGATAATTAATGATCTCAATAAATTATATCAGTACGGATGTCTGAAAAGGAAGATAAATAACAAATCTGTGTACGCTATCTTCTTTTAGGCTAAGAGCTTGCGAACGCGGTTTCTGAGCCCGAATACCCGGGTTCGAATCACAGCGGTGCTGGTTTTTTCGAACAAGGTATAGGAGCCGGTCGTTCAGAAAGCAATGGCAAACTACACTTGCCTAGTACATCAATAGCAGCTGAAAATGCTGGTGTTGACTGCAACGTCCCGTAAAGGATACGCAACAACATTTTTCTTCTTTTACATACTTCTAATCAAAGCAGCAAATATTCCATGCCGTGTGGCGTAGGTGATCACATATGTTCACAGCCTTCTGTCTCGTATGCTACTTACTAATCATGCTCGTCCTTAAACATCCGAGGTAGCAGGTTCAACCCCTACATCGGTCAGTGGGACTAAATTGTTGACTTCTCATCCTTAACTTCATATACGTGCTACTTCTTCTAGTGCACTATGCTGAGTTTTTAGTTTTTCGTGTAGATTAATTATACTTATTACCAGTGTCCCTCGCCATTAGGGAAGCCCACCCCGACTTCAGAGGTACTTGCAATTTAGGTACCCAAGTCGAGGGCAGGATGCCAACATTTTAGTCCAATATTCTTCTTTATACATATAAATGTACAGACGAGTTCTAAGAATATCTTGAATAAAGAAAAGAACAAATGCATTCATACTTCAAGAGCTGAATATTGAAGAAGGTTGGTTATTAAAGACAAGTTTAAAAAGAAAAGAAAATTTAAATATTTTGGTCACTTGAAACGTCAAAACAGTTTGGAGAGAACAATCATGGAGGGGTATATGCCTGTGAAGAGATGAATAGGAAGGTCAAAGAGAAGATGTGTGTAGGATGTGGCTGATGATGTCCAGATGGGTGTATCGGGCGCGGGGCATTTTGGTTGCAATGGAGAGGTTTTCCCGAAGGTTATTATGGGAGCTAGGTTCTGCAAAGGACATGCTACTGAATGAATTAATGAATTCTTCTTTATCCTGCTTATTCTCTCTTCTTTCATCCAGCATCTGCAGATTGTCTGTGTCATCCATTTCTTTTTTTTACCATTCTATGTTTAGTTGAATTGATTTCTTGGGATGCCTGTTGGATTGATTCCCGCAACATGTTCCATTGTTCATGTATTGTCTATATTATGCCCATGGCATTATGGCTGTTCTGTACAGTAACACTATTCCTATCTCTAATTTTGTGTCTGTTATAAGAATGCTAGTGAAACATGGCCGGTCTCTCTGGCCGAGGGGTTACAACACTTTCTCCGTAATCCCGTTTATCACGCAGAGTCTCGTAGCGGACGAGAGCTGGAAGCGGTTCGACCCCCGCTGGTGACTTGCGGGATAACTGAGCCGGCCGCTCAGAAAGCAATGGCAAACTACTGAGCGTAATCTTGCCAAGAAATCAACAGACAGCTAAAAGATGCTGCTGATGACAGCGATGTCCTGTAAAGGATATGCGGGGGAAAAAAAAGTGAAACATGATGTCTTCTAGGGGACGACTTTATCATCTTACGTTTTAACCTTATCTGGGAGTCTCCTTGGCAGATAGGTTATGTCTCGTGTCTCACGGAGCTACGAAGTGTATGATCTTTGCAACTTAAGGCGGCAGGCCGCTTTACGGAAAAACACCGAGCTATATGAGGAAAAACTCGGTGCAATGAAGACGATTCTCTTGCCTTTAAAACGCTTGTAATCCATTAAATCTTATCTTGTTTATAGCTACAACAGGGTCTCTATGTCCATCTGTTCCTGGTCTAGTTTTTGCTGCTACTAAACTGCTTCTGAATCTCTTTGGAATCAATTTGTTGTCAGTTTTATTACGAGTACTATCTCCACGGCTTATCCAAGCCCATAATCGTCGATGCTGGTAATTGAACCAGATGTTGCATATTATCATTTCATGAGAATATGTCCGGGCTATTAACTCATTCAATGCCAAACAAACAAACAAAAGTAGGTTTGCGCCAAACATGGCACACAATCAAATGAACAAGTATTATAATGTAAATTTCCTTTCACTGGGCATTAAAATTGCGGAAGATATCAAGAAACAAAACATAACACGATGACCATAGTATATGTCGTCCTTCTGTCCAAATGTGGGGGTCACATTTGACGATATATTATTCTTCGACAATAGATCAGATAAGATCATAAATAAAGAAAAGATGGAGTGGACAGTTTAAAAAATCTAACGAAACAAGAATAAAACTGATTTAAAAGGCAAGAATGTCGACTTCATTGCGCCGGGTTTTATCCCATATGGCGTGGTCTCTTTTCAGAGGACAGTCTGCCGAAAGCGTCGCACAAAGCACGAATCCCGTATTTCCAGCGACGACATCCAGGAATCTCCGAGACAATTGCACCCGTGAACCAAACGACGTAGGCTGGACTCGAACCCACAACCTCAAGAGCTCGAGGCAGGCGGTGTAAGCTCTTCGCCACGGAGAACGCCCGTGAAAGAATAATGGCACATCAGGAGGTGCAACAATTATATGACACTGAGAAAGTCAACGTTAAGATTCATCTCATCTCATCTCTTCACATCACATCTAATCTAATCTCATCTCACCACATTTCATCTCATCTCATCTCATCAATTACATCTCATCTCATAACATCTCATCCCATCACATCTCATCCAATCTCTTGTCATCTCATCTCATCACATCTCATCTCATAACATCTCATCAATTACATCTCATCCCATCACATCTCATCCAATCTCTTGTCATCTCATCTCATCTCTTTTCATCTCATCTCATCTCTTCTCATCTCATCTCATCTCATCACATCTCATCTCATCTCGTCTCATCTTGTTCATCTTGTGCCTTGCGGTGTCGAGGTGAAGAAAAAACAACGGGAAAGTACCCGTTTATGGGCTTCATGTATCAAGATTCTCGTGGAATCTGCTACTCCCGTGGACTTCGCCATTCCCTCTATCCATCGTTTACGTGGTCGGCCTCTTCTTCTGCTTCCATCTGGTCTGTACATCATTGCTTGTTGTGATATACTGTTAGTTGATAACCTAGTTACATGGCCAAACCATTCGACTTGCTATAACCCCCACTTTAGTCCTGATTTCTCTCTTCTTGATATATTGAGTATTCTTCTCAAGAATTTCATTTCTATTGTTGTGATTTTTCTTTTCTCTTGTTCTGTCATTGTCCAGGTTTGGCATTGGTAGCGTAGAGTTAGTAGGAAGATTGTGTTGTAGAGTGCTCTCTTAGTAACTATTAATACATGTGTGTTCTTTAGTATCGATGCCATTTGTCGAATGAGTTGGTTAAGTTATAGCACATAAATATGGCTTCCACTAACAGATGCATCGTAGGTAACGCAACAAGCGAAGCTTGCTCCTTGTTCCTTCCCTTAAAAAAAGATCACCTTTACTTCATTCCACCGATGGGAAGTTATTGAATCCTACATTCATAAATCAATCGACAAATCTGCCCTTGCAATCACGTGACCTCTCTGCCAGACACGGCCTGGTCGAATCTCTATCCCGCGTTGGCCACGTCTGATCGTAATTTATCATTGCACGTGTGCAAGCGGATGTGATGTCAAAACAGCTGATGAAGCTACTGGTTTTTGCTAGGAGCCGACAGGGAGAAAGATGGCGAGATTGCGTTTCTATTTTGGCGCCTTGGTTTTAATTTTGCTGCTGACTTTGCTATCGTGTTTGGAATTATTTGATAGTGTTGTTGTTCATAGAAATTTCTCTGCACTGAGTGGGTTCGCCCGCTTGGTCTCGCGAAAACACGGAAAGGCGCGAGAATCAATTACTTGCGAACCTACACGATTGAT
This sequence comes from Cepaea nemoralis, assembly GCA_014155875.1. Taxonomy (NCBI): domain Eukaryota; kingdom Metazoa; phylum Mollusca; class Gastropoda; order Stylommatophora; family Helicidae; genus Cepaea; species Cepaea nemoralis. The sequence goes on from JACEFZ010023596.1 coordinate 75,905, forward strand.
GACTTCCTCTCTAGACAGTGGATCAATGGGTTAGAGAAGGAGTTGGAAACCTACGGCACGCGTGCCAATTGTGGCCCACGGAACAATTTTCAATGGCTCGCTGTGTACACTGAAACACAGTACAATCTCATTAAGATAATTGAAATTTTAAGTAAATAGCAGTATATAATTATTTTGAAACTATTTCTGGTTTTGCATCACTTCAAAACGAAAGTTGCTAGACGATGGAGATGAGAATGTGTGATCTAATATACACTAACTGAGTGAGTGTGGACTACAATGAATGACCATGACGACGTTCTATTTCCGCCCTGTTATTTCCCCTCTCTCCCGACTACCCAACCACCAACTATACAGTCCTCTAGGCGGCCATCACCTGTGATAAACTACACAGCACTACAAAAAGGTTGCCAACACCTGTGTTAAACTACACAGCACTACAAAAAGGTTGCTGACACCTGTGCTAAACTACACAGCACTACAAAAAGGTTGCCGACACCTGTGCTAAACTACACAGCACTACAAAAAAGGTTGCCGACACCTGTGCTAAACTACACTGCACTACAAAAAGGTTGCCGACACCTGTGCTAAACTACACTGCACTACAAAAAGGTTGCCAACACCTGTGCTAAACTACACTGCACTACAAAAAGGTTGCCAACACCTGTGCTAAACTACACTGCACTACAAAAAGGTTGCCGACACCTATGCTAAACTACACTGCACTGCAAACAAGTTGCCGACACCTGTGCTAAACTTCACTGCACTACAAAAAGGTTGCCGACACCTGTGCTAACCTACACAACACTACAAAAAGGTTGCCAACACCTGTGCTAAACTACACAACACTACAAAAAGGTTGCCGACACCTGTGCTAAACTACACAGCACTACAAATAGGTCGCCGACACCTGTGCTAAGATACACTGCACTACAAAAAGATTGCCGACACCTGTGCTAAACTACACTGCACTACAAAAAAGGTTGCCAACACCTGTGCTAAACTACACTGCACTACAAAAAGGTTGCCGACACCTGTACTCAACTACACTGCACTACAAAAAGGTTGCCGACACCTGTGCTAAACTACACTGCACTACAAAAAGGTTACCAACACCTGTGCTAAACTACACTGCACTACAAAAAGGTTGCCAACACCTGTGCTAAACTACACTGCACTACAAAAAGGTTGCCGACACCTATGCTAAACTACACTGCACTACAAACAAGTTGCCGACACGTGTGCTAAACTTCACTGCACTACAAAAAGGTTGCCGACACCTGTGCTAACCTACACAACACTACAAAAAGGTTGCCAACACCTGTGCTAAACTACACAACACTACAAAAAGGTTGCCGACACCTGTGCTAAACTACACAGCACTACAAATAGGTCGCCGACACCTGTGCTAAGATACACTGTACTACAAAAAGATTGCCGACACCTGTGCTAAACTACACAGCACTACAAAAAAGGTTGCCAACACCTGTGCTAAACTACACTGCACTACAAAAAGGTTGCCGACACCTGTACTAAACTACACTGCACTACAAAAAGGTTGCCGACACCTGTGCTAAACTACACTGCACTACAAACAAGTTGCCGACACCTGTGCTAAACTTCACTGCACTACAAAAAGGTTGCCGACACCTGTGCTAAACTACACTGCACTACGAAAAGGTTGCCAACACCTGTGCTAAACTACACAACACTACAAAAAGGTTGCCAACACCTGTGCTAAACTACACAGCACTACAAAAAGGTTGCCGACACTTGGGTTAAACTATCTATCAGAGCAGGTACGTGAAACGATTATGTCAAAGGTTAGATCAACGATCATGTCAAAGGTTTGATCAATGGTTAGATCTCACTTCTCTAATACTCTTTCAATATCACTTCTCTAACATTGTTTCAATCTCACTTCTATAATATTGTTTCTCTCTCACTTCTCTAGCACAGTTTCAATCTCACGTCTCTAGCATTGTTTCAATCTCACAGCTCTAACATTGTTTTAATCGCAGCTCTCTAAAATTGTTTCTATCTCACTTCTCTAACATTGTGTCAATCTCACTTCTATAACATTGTTTCTATCTCACTTCTCTAGCACAGTTTCAATCTCACGTCTCTAGCATTGTTTCAATCTGACGTCTCTAGCATTGTTTCAATCTCACAGCTCTAACATTGTTTTAATCTCATTTCTATAACATTGTTTCTATCTCACTTCTCTAGCACAGTTTCTATCTCACTTCTCTAGCACAGTTTCAATCTCACGTCTCTAGCATTGTTTCAATCTCGCAGCTCTAACATTGTTTTAATCGCAGCTCTCTAAAATTGTTTCTATCTCACTTCTATAACATTGTTTCTATCTCACTTCTCTAGCACAGTTTCAATCTCACTTCTCTAACATTGTTTCAATCTCACTTCTATATTGTTTCAGTCTCACTTCTATAACATTGTTTCAATCTCACTTCTCTAACATTGTTTCAATCTCACTTCTCTAACATTGTTTCAGTCTCACTTCTCTAACATTGTTTCAATCTCACTTCTCTAACATTGTTTCAATCTCACTTCTCTAACATTGTTTCAGTCTCACTTCTATAACATTGTTTCAATCTCACTTCTCTAACATTGTTTCAATCTCACTTCTCTAACATTGTTTCAATCTCACTTCTCTAACATTGTTTCAGTCTCACTTCTATAACATTGTTTTAATCTCACTTCTCTAACATAGTTTAAATCTCACTTCTCTAACATTGTTTCAATCTCACTTCTCTAACATAGTTTAAATCTCACTTCTCTAACATTGTTTCAATCTCACTTCTCTAACATAGTTTAAATCTCACTTCTCTAACATTGTTTAACTCTCACTTCTCTAACATTGTTTCAATCTCACTTCTCTAACATTGTTTCAATCTCACTTCTCTAACATTGTTTAAATCTCACTTCTCTAACATTGTTTCAATCTCACTTCTATAACATTGTTTCAATCTCACTACTCTAACATAGTTTAAATCTCACTTCTCTAACATTGTTTCAGTCTCACTTCTCTAACATTGTTTCTATCTCACTTCTCTAACATTGTTTCTATCTCACTTCTCTAACATTCTTTAAATCTCACTTCTCTAACATTGTTTCTATCTCACTTCTCTAACATTGTTTCTATCTCACTTCTCTAACATTGTTTCTATCTCACTTCTCTAACATTGTTTCTATCTCACTTCTCTAACATTGTGTCAATCTCACTTCTCTAACATTGTTTCTATCTCACTTCTCTAACATTGTGTCAATCACACTTTTCTAACATTGTTTCTATCTCACTTCTCTAACATTGTTTCTATCTCACTTCTCTAACATTGTTTCTATCTCACTTTTCTAACATTGTTTCTATCTCACTTCTCTAACATTGTTTCTATCTCACATCTCTAACATTGTGTTAATCTCACTTCTATAATATTGTTTAAATCTCACTTCTCTAACATTGTTTCAATCTCACTTCTCTAACATTGTTTCAATCTCACTTCTCTAACATTGTTTAAATCTCACTTCTCTAACATTGTTTCAATCTCACTTCTATAACATTGTTTCAATCTCACTTCTCTAACATTGTTTCAATCTCACTTCTCTAACATTGTTTAAATCTCACTTCTCTAACATTGTTTAAATCTCACTTCTCTAACATTGTGTAAATCTCACTTCTCTAACATTGTTTCAATCTCACTTCTATAACATTGTTTAAATCTAACTTCTGTAACATTGTGTCAATCTCACTTCTATAACATTGTGTCAATCTCACTTCTCTAACATTGTTTCAATCTCACTTCTACAACATTGTTTCTATCTCGCTTCTCTAACGTTGTTTCTATCTCACTTCTCTAACATTGTGTCAATCTCACTTCTCTAACATTGTGTCAATCTCACTTCTCTAACATTGTGTCAATCTCACTTCTCTAACATTGTGTCAATCTCACTTCTCTAACATTGTGTCAATCTCACTTCTCTAACATTGTGTCAATCTCACTTCTCTAACATTGTGTCAATCTCACTTCTCTAACATTGTGTCAATCTCACTTCTCTAACATTGTGTCAATCTCACTTCTATAACATTGTGTCAATCTCACTTCTCTAACATTGTGTCAATCTCACTTCTCTAACATTGTGTCAATCTCACTTCTCTAACATTGTATCAATCTCACTTCTATAATATTGCTTAAATCTCACTTCTCTAACATTGTGTCAATCTCACTTCTCTAACATTGTGTCAATCTCACTTCTCTAACATTGTGTCAATCTCACTTCTCTAACATTGTGTCAATCTCACTTCTATAACATTGTGCCAATCTCACTTCTCTAACATTGTGCCAATCTCACTTCTCTAACATTGTTTAAATCTCACTTCTATAACATTGTGTCAATCTCACTTCTATAACATTGTGTCAATCTCACTTCTATAACATTGTGTCAATCTCACTTCTATAACATTGTGCCAATCTCACTTCTATAACATTGTGTCAATCTCACTTCTCTAACATTGCGTCAATCTCACTTCTCTAACATTGTGTCAATCTCACTTCTATAAAATTGTGTCAATCTCACTTCTATAACATTGTGTCAATCCCACTTCTCTAACATTGTGTCAATCTCACTTCTATAACATTGTGTCAATCTCACTTCTCTAACATTGTGTCAATCTCACTTCTATAACATTGTGTCAATCTCACTTCTCTAACATTGTGTCAATCTCACTTCTCTAACATTGTGTCAATCTCACTTCTCTAACATTGTGTCAATCTCACTTCTCTAACATTGTGTCAATCTCACTTCTCTAACATTGTGTCAATCTCTATTCTCTAACATTGTGTCAATCTCACTTCTCTAACATTGTGTCGATCTCACTTCTCTAACATTGTGTCAATCTCACTTCTATAACATTGTGTCAATCTCACTTCTCTAACATTGTGTCAATCTCACTTCTCTAACATTGTGTCAATCTCACTTCTCTAACATTGTGTCAATCTCACTTCTCTAACATTGTGTCAATCTCACTTCTCTAACATTGTGTCAATCTCACTTCTATAACATTGTGTCAATCTCACTTCTCTAACATTGTGTCAATCTCTATTCTCTAACATTGTGTCAATCTCACTTCTCTAACATTGTGTCGATCTCACTTCTCTAACATTGTGTCAATCTCACTTCTATAACATTGTGTCAATCTCACTTCTCTAACATTGTGTCAATCTCACTTCTATAACATTGTGTCAATCTCACTTCTATAACATTGTTTCAATCTCACTTCTATAACATTGTGTCAATCTCACTTCTATAACATTGTGTCAATCTCACTTCTCTATCATTGTCAATCTCACTTCTCTAACATTGTGTCAATCTCACTTCTCTAACATTGTATCAATCTCACTTCTCTAACATTGTGTCAATCTCACTTCTATAACATTGTTTCAATCTCATTTCTCTAACATTGTTTCAATCTCACTTCTACAACATTGTTTCTATCTCACTTCTACAACATTGTTTCTATCTCACTTCTCTAACATTGTTTAAATCTCACTTATCTAACATTGTTTCAATCTCACTTCTATAACATTGTTTAAATCTCACTTCTCTAACATTGTTTCTATCTCACTTCTCTAACATTGTTTCTATCTCACTTCTCTAACATTGTTTCTATCTCACTTCTCTAACATTGTTTCTATCTCACTTCTCTAACATTGTTTAAATCTCACTTCTCTAACATTGTTTCTATCTCACTTCTCTAACATTGTTTCTATCTCACTTCTCTAACACTGTGTCTATCTCACTTCTCTAGCATTGTTTCTATCTCACTTCTCTAACATTGTTTCTATCTCACTTCTCTAGCATTGTTTCTATCTCACTTCTCTAGCATTGTTTCTATCTCACTTCTCTAGCATTGTTTCTATCTCACTTCTCTAACATTGTTTTAATCTCACTTCTCTAACGTTGCTTCTATCTCACTTATCTAACATTGTTTCTATCTCACTTCTCTAACATTGTGTCTATCTCACTTCTCTAACATTGTTTCTATCTCACTTCTCTAACATTGTGTTAATCTCACTTCTATAACATTGTTTAAATCTCACTTCTCTAGCATACAGGACTTCGCGCTGGAGTTTACAGTCAACGAAAGCAAGCAAGCAAGTCCTCTAACACTTTCAATCTCACTTCTCTAACAATGTTTCAATCTCACTTCCCTGCATTGTCCATCCACGCCTTATCTCATCTCCTATCTTTACCCGACCCTCATCAATTCCGTCGTTTTTTCCGTTTTAACTTTTTCTTTCCTCTTCTAACTCAACTTTTTTTTTAGTTTCTCTTTTGTTTTGTGTAGCCTTCCCATCTCTTAAATGGATTAAGCGTATCGTCTTTCAGGAAGCGAGATTATGTGTGTTAAGTTCCATATTTAAATACGCTTGCAGAATGACGTCATCCTTAAAAGCCTTGTAACTCTGGAACAAGTGTTGCTTATCACGCTACAGACCTGAAAATGTGTGATCAGTTCTGTCTCCAGACTTGAATCACAACTGTAGATAATCAATCAGCCACTGCTAGCTATTGATCTATCTACCCCTGTGGACTTTAACGTTTCAAGGACTGTTTATTTTGGTCCACATTTGTGGTTATAGACCATTTGGGAGTTGCAGTTTCATTCAAGGACTAAATGCATTGGCTGGACTGCGTGAAGTTGATGTTTGTTTAGTCTACCGCTGCTGGAATCTAATCGTCTGTAACTTGGTCTTCTAATTTCTTCTTTTTAAGTGAGATTTTCTTCATATTGTTGATACATCGGGAGTAGCCGACAGAACATCTTTCTCATCAGATCTCAGACTTTCTTCTTCTTGTTCCGCCCTTTATCCCTCATCGAAACATAGGTGTTCAATCAACTCACACCCATGCGTCCTATTGTTTTCCGATCTCTTGCCGCTCTCATCACTCCCTCCTCTTATTATTCTTGTCTGTCTTTAATTCTCTTCTCCGTGATGTTTAGGTCTCTCACTATTGCATTCGTTCTGTGGGTTCCAGACAAAGAGATGTTTAGTTATAGGAGGGTAGGTCAGAAAGTTATGCACCACGATTATTATCTCAGCTAATAATAAATATTTTTTTTTAAGTTGCATATCCCTTACAGGACGTTGCAGGCAACACCAGCATTTTCAGCTGCTGTTGATGTTCTTAGCAAGATTACCCTCAGTAGTTTGCCATTGCTTTCTGAGCGACCGGCTCACATACCCCGTAAGTAACCAACGCGACGAATCTCACGCAGCTGTATTCCTCACGTGGATATAGAGGATTACTGAGAAAGTCGTTAACGCCTACGCCAGGGAGACCGGCATAATAAAGATAGAAACATTAAATTTACCAAATTGCACCTAGGTAAACCCATTCTAACCACGACACAAATCCGTTAACATTGCAGATATTAATGACGTACGTTACAAGCAGAGGATTATTCTCAGGTGTTCTCAGTATGTATCCTATCCAACATCGGCGTCTTTTCTGTACCTTTTGGTTCACTGATATTTGTGTAGTTCTCTCCATGAGCTCCACATTGGTTCACTGGTATTTGTATAGTTCTCTCCATGAGCTCCACATTGGTTCACTGGTATTTGTATAGTTCTCTCCATGAGTTCCACATTGGTTCACTGGTATTTGTATAGTTTTCTCCATGAGTTCCACATTGGTTCACTGATATTTGTATAGTTCTCTCCATGAGTTCCACATTGGTTCACTGGTATTTGTATAGTTTTCTCCATGAGTTCCACATTGGTTCACTGGTATTTGTATAGTTCTCTCCATGAGTTCCACATTGGTTCACTGATATTTGTATAGTTTTCTCCATGAGCTCCACATTGGTTCACTGGTATTTGTATAGTTCTCTCCATGAGTTCCACATTGGTTCACTGGTATTTGTATAGTTCTCTCCATGAGCTCCACATTGGCGATTCTACCATACCATTATAGCCCACTATTCTACCCAGACACCAGTCAGTGAATACTTGTAGTGTATCAGTAACTTAAGTATTTTATTCTTTACTTGTCTTTCAAGGTTACAACAGAGTCAGTGGTGTCTAACCGCAGTGCCGACTGGTCAAAACAACACCACAGACTATCAAGACCAGGAGAAATGATGCTGGATGGACTGAGGCGGTGGCATGGGGGGATAGCATTACGGAGATTTGATCTAGAACACCACAAACAGAGATCTGTGGCGAGCCACGAAAGCCAAGCATCCTGATAAGCCACGTGATGATGATGATGATGATGATGATGATGATGATGATGATGATGATGATGATGATGATGATGATGATGATGATGATGATGATGATGATGATGATGATGATGATGATGATGATGATGATGATGATGATGATGATGATGATGATGATGATGATGATGATGATGATGATGATGATGATGATGATGATGATGATGATGATAAAGACCCTAACAGAATCTAGAAACATTCTAGAACGATGGCATGAATACTTCAGAGGAGTGTATAATATGAATTACTATGAGGATGTGAATAAGATACATGAACCAACGACAGCAGAGGCAGAACCTGAATCCTCATTCGATTTACATCACCAGGATGTGATAAGATACCAACTGAACTAATTAAAGCGAGGAGAGAAGAAAGCATACAAACCTTTCACGCGTTGTATAAAAAGATACAGAAATATGGTATATGGCCAAAAGATTGGAAGAGAAATATCTTCATTCCCGTACCAAACAAGAGTAACTTGAAATTATGCACTAACTATAGAACTTATGCCCTGATCAGTCATGCAAGTAAAATTTTACTAAAAATCATAATGAGAACATTTTGTTAAAAAAAAATAATGGAAGAAGAGATTAATGTGGTTCAAGCTGGATTTAGACACGGAAGAGGAACAAAAGATTACACATTCAATATGCGTTAATAATAGAAAAGTGTAGAGAATATAATGTACATTGATTCTCATATTTCGTGGTCAAAGGCATTTGACTGTGTACAACATCAGCAACTCTCGGAAATCATGAGGAAAATGGGTGTTCAATCACATGTAGTAAAACTCATAAAAATGCTCTATCTAAACCAACAAGCAGCGGTTAGAATAGATGGCGAGACATCAGATTGGTTTGACATCAAGCAAGAGCATGCATCTTTACCATTGCAACATATGCCTGAAACATGGACACTTACTTAACAAGATGAAAATGCCTTTGAATATAAATATTATAGACGGGTTATAAGAATATCTTGAATGCAGAAAACAACAAATGCATCCATACTTCAAGATCTGAATATTGAAAACGGTTGGCTACTTAAGTCGACAAAACAAAGAAAATTGAAATATTTTCGTCACTTAAAACGTCATGAAAGTTTAGAGAGAACAATCGTAGAGGGGTATATGCCTGAGAAGAGAAGAAGAGGAAGGCCAAAGAGAAGATGGGTGCAGGATGTGGCTGATGATGTCCAGATGGGTGTATCGGACGCGGGGACATCTTGTATATGACCGAGAAGATTTCCGGAAGGTTGTTATGGGAGCGAAGTTCTGCAAAGGAATTGCTACTGAATGAATGAATAAATGAATGAATGAATGAATGAATGAATGAATTAATTAATTAATTAATTAATTAATTAGATAAAACGGCGACAATTAAAGAAACTGGACACCTCATCTCGTTACACCTTAACCTATAATTTGTAACGGTCGAACTCTCCACACCCAAACGACATTATCTGGCATGGCGTTACCTGTACTGTTTCTAAAACTGTCCACTCCCAATTTCACCTTTTCTTTTTTCTTTGCCACGCTATACCTTTTCTCTTTCGCAGGCTATAAAAGAAAAAGGGGCGGCGAGTTTAAGAGACAAGACGATCGACTTCATTGCAAGGATTTTTATCCCATAAGGATAAGGCTCCTTCCATGGGGCAGCCAGCCAAAAGCATCACACAAAGCACGAACTCCGTAGCTCCAGCGACGACCTCAAGGAGTCTCAGAGAAAACTGTACTCGTGAACCGAATATCGCAGTCGGAAATCGAATCCACAACCTTCATAACGAGAGGCAGGCGACGTAAAGACTTCGCCAAGGAGACTCCCCTCGCAATCATTAAAGACCTGAAACATTGCGCCCCAACATCCGGCTAGCATCATTAAGTCTGTGTCACTTTGCCGCTTTCATCATCACATCTTCATATCCCTAGATATTTAATTTTCTTTCAATGGGCTTTGCAACCAAATGCATGGGCGCCTCTGATTAGAGTTAGGCGCCATACCTCATAATCATGAGCTATTGCTATTATTTCTGATTAAAACTTGATCCCTGAAATGCACACCCGGGGGAATTTTCTGGAAACTTTAGATCATCGGGAATTACCAGAATTTCATCTAATGAACAAACATTTTCCCCAAGGATGATGAATGTGAAAACCCTTGGATTTGAATTTTAACGGCGATATGCTAATTTATCTTCCATTTAATATAATTACATCAATAATTTCGTATCATTTCTTTCCATCGGGAGTCGCCGCAGCACAGTGGTTAGAACGTTGTCTGTCGGTCTGGAAGGCTTGCGTTCGAATCACCCAGAATGTTAAACCGTTCAATGAACATTCGAAGAAGTCAGATGTGTCGGCCGATAGGCGCATATAGGACATCATCATCATCATGTGCCATGGTTTTGCCATCTCACACAATCATCAGAGTCGTGGATCAGCTCTATGTTTTTGTCTCCACCAAAACTAATTACCAAGTCCTACAAGAAACAAATTAAAATTGTAAACTGGTTAGAGAAATTAGACGTAGACAGTCACCAATTTTTTGGGTCACGTAATGAAAATAAATAAATTTGAGGACTTGGTGACAACTGGCAAGATCGAGGGGAAGAGAATAAGGGGAAGGCAGAGAAGTAAATACCTGGATGGCTTGGCCACGTGGCATGATCGAGACAAGAACGCTGAGCTGATCCACGACTTTGGTGATCCGAGTGGGATGGTGAAACATGACCACGCACACTCATCGGCATAGCACATGATGATATTGATGCCATATGGCTAAGCCATCTAGATATTTACTTCTCTGCCTTCCCCTTGTTCTTTTCCCCTCGATCTTGCCACTTGTCACCAAGTTCGCGAGTTTATTTCTTCTCAAAACGTGCCAAAAAAATTGTCACTGCCTGCGTCTAATTTCTCTAATCAGTTTATGGTTTTCATCTGCTTTTTGTTGTACTTGCTTAGTGGTTTTATATTTGTCCATGTTATTCTTTATATTTTCCTCAAAAACCATATTTTAACTGCCATTAGATGTTGTTCAGCTTGTCTGCTCATTGTCTACGCTTCACATCCATACAAAAGTACAGGTTCTATGTAGCACATCAACACTCTTTTTCTCGTTGCAATTATCATCTTTTTATTAGTCAGTATGTTTTCCATCTTGCAAAAGGCTACCTTATTACGTATGTTACCCCTGACATAGTGTCGTCAATGGACAACCGATCAATCACCCTCATTTTAATAGACAATATGATTGACTCCTGGCAGCCAAAATACTCCGCCCAGCCCAATGTTATCATTTAACTGATTTCCCAGTTCACTCACCCATTTCATGGGTTCATTGTTCCATTGATACATGACAGGCAACAGAGGAAGATCAGAGGTAAAAGAAATATAGCAAGGTAACTCTCAATCATTAAAAACCATCTTAGCAGACATCAGCAACTGCAAAAACATGGTGTATTAATAATTGGTTTTTGTTTGCTGTTAAAAAGTAAATAAACTTACGGTATCATGTGATCTCTGTCCATGAATACTGGCATGGGGCCTGGCATGGGTCCAGACATTGGGCCTGGAACTGGCCCTGACATTGCCAGGCATAGCACCTGACATTGACTCTCCGGGTAGACCTTGATAACCCCATACCGTGTCCAGTCATAGGTCCCGATATTGCTCTGGCAGCATCTACTCTTGACCAGCCACATCGTCTCCATGGTTCAGGCAATGATTGTTCTTGCCAATTAAAACCAAGCCTTACTAAACAATCCAAAAACTAAATAAATGCCTCCTTACAAGTCCTACCGTTTTCACTATTACACTGTTTTCGTTCTTAGAATTAATTTCTATTAATATTTCTCAGGTGGTGTGAAAATGTTAAAACACTTTAATGTTATGTCACTTGTAGTGTGAAAAGCAACACTCTAATGTTATTTCACTTGTATTGTGATATTCAAACACGATATTGTTCTTACACCTGTGGTGTGACATAATAAACCCTTTTCTCATGGGCTAAATGCACAGGCCACTGAACAGATCTCCTCGTACCAAGTTCTCCATGATACAAACAATTCAGCATCTGTTCTTTGAAAACCCGAGGGAACCTGTAAAAGAGACACAACAGACTCGGTGAGGGCAATCTGATACTGACTCCTATTAGATGAGTGTAGGTTTACATTCGTACTCAGATTCATGACAGTGAACCAATCTCTGTCATGTCAGAGGAGCTCCTCCCCCTGGCCTAAGTTAGTGCAAGACAAGGAAAGACCAATATACGAAGTGTAGAACCCCAGTACACCCCCACTGGAATATCCCACCCTTGGACATTTCCCCTATCTCCCCCCATTCCCAATCACACTAAATATCATCCCCTTTCACTATCCTCAACTAGCTGAGCCAATTTACATCTCACACTAGTTAGTTTAACACTGCGGTTGTCTATTGTCGTCGACACTGTTTTTATACTTGACTACATAGCAACCACTACGTTAAAGTTCCAAACTCTAACTATCATTTTACTATTCCACATTATTAACAGTTAAATGCTAAGTGTAGATACCCTATGAATTCCTAGCTCACAATCCGAATTGAATCTCCAAATTGCCATGAAAGACACATGTTTTATTCTCAAATACACTTATGGTAAACATGCGGGATTCTTTTCACTACGAGCACTGAGCTATTCAACACTTTAGCCTAGGTCAACTTTATTGTGCACTCCCGATAACAAGCTTGTCTTTATATAATATGGGATTGACCTCGTGACGTCATTCTCCTGTCAACAACATGTGGCAATCGAATCATGGCGGCGCTTTGCCTTTCATCTTGAATCTACTTTATGACAACCGGGAAACTCTTTTCCCGTTTCTCCGGGGAATCATCATAGACCAGCGGCGCTTTTGATCTGACAGGAATGTAACCCCTAGTTGCAAACAATTTGTAAGTTCGAAAATAGCCTGTCTCTGTTGTTTCATCATCTATCGTGATTATAGTGGTTTCATAACACTTATCCATAGCGATTCTTGTTCTAATCTCTTCAAGGCACCTCCCAACAGACGTTATGACTGTTCCGAGATAGTTTTATCGATTCACTTATTTAAGAATATTTCCATGTCCACTTGTTGACTGTTGATTGGTCTGTAAAAATGTTGGCTTAACACCATATACCCAATATTGATTACGGCGTGAAAAAGTGGTTATTTGATGTACTTTACTTTACTTTACTTTACTTTCCTGTAATTTACTTTACTGTATTTTCCTTTTCTATACCTTACTTTACTTTCGTGTACTTTACTTTACTTTACTTTACTGTATTTTCCTTTACTGTACTTTAATTTCCTTTACTTTACTTTACTTTACTTTAATTTACTTTACTATACGTTCCTTTCCTGTAATTTACTTTATTGTATTTTCCTTTTCTATACTTTACTTTACTTTACTTTACTTTACTTTACTCTACTCTACTTTACTTTACTATACGTTCCTTTCCTGTAATTTACTTTACTGTATTTTTCTTTTCTATACTTTACTTTACTTTACTTTACTTTACTTTACTCTACTCTACTCTACTCTACTCTACTCTACTCTAATTTACTTTACTATACGTTCCTTTCCTGTAATTTACTTTAATGTATTTTCCTTTTCTATACCTTACTTTACTTTACTTTACTTTGCTTTGCTTTACTTTACTTTACTTTACTTTACTTTACTTTACTTTACTTTACTCTACTCTACTCTACTCTAATTTACTTTACTATACGTTCCTTTCCTGTAATTTACTTTAATGTATTTTCCTTTTCTATACCTTACTTTACTTTACTTTGCTTTACTTTACTTTACTTTACTTTACTTTACTTTACGTTACTCTACTCTACTTTACTTTACTTTACTTTACTTTACTTCACTTTACCATACTTTACTTTGCATGCTATACTTACAGCCTAGTGTAGATGAGGAATAATTATATCTGACAATGTGGCATTATGAGAGGACAAAAACTGGAACATGTCGTGACAACCGGAAAGATTTGCGGAAAGAGAGATAGAGGAAGACAGCGTGAGAATATTCTTGACAGTCTTGTGTCATGGCACGGAAGCGAATCAACAAATGAATTGATCCGTGCCGTCGGAGATCGCGATTTGTGGAGGGGTATGATCATCTACGCCAGCCGGCAAGGAACTTGATGATAATAATATGCCATCACTAGACGTCGATGTGGCAGAAAGGATAAGAGCGCTTGTTCTTAAATTTCCAGTACGCTGATAGCAGGGTACAGTCTTCAATTCCCACACCGACATTTAGTTGGACTTAAACGTTGACTACTTGTTAGGCAAGCAATGGCAAATTCATTCATTCATTCATTCATTCATTCATTCATTCATTCATTCATTCAGTAGCGTGTACTTTGCAGAACCTCGCTCTCATAACAACTTTCCGGAAAACTTCTCGGTCATAAGCAAGATGTCCTGCGTCCGATACACCCATCTGGACATCATCTGCTACATCCTGCACCCATCTTCTCTTTTGCCTTCCTCTTCCTCTCTTCCCAGGCATATACCCCTCCATTATTGTTCTTTCCAAACTTTCATGATGTTTCAAGTGACCAAAATATTTCAATGTTCTTTGTTTCGCCGTCTTTAATAGCCAACCTTCTTCAGTATTCAGATCTTGTTGTATGAATGCATTTGTTCTTTTCTGTATCCAAGATATTCTTAGAACCCAGCCTATAACATTTATATTCAAAGCCACGTACTCACCGTTCAGTTTGGTAGTTAGTTAGTTAGTTAGTCGCGGTTCCAACTTCACGGCACCGGGTTGGCCCCATATTGCTCCGTTCCTGGGCCAGTGAATATCACACAAAATGCTCCTCACTGCCCTATGTGAACAATGGAATAGACAGGAGTGTCGGCAAGCCAACAGCCCGCACAGGTACACTGTGCATAATGCCGCCGCCAGAATGCCACCTCAAAAGTCCTCCATGACAGATACAGTTCATTGTTGATGGAAACGGCAGTCATCAGAAAGACTTCATTCAGTTTGTTTCGTGGCAAACTACCGAGCGTAAAATTGTCCAGAAAGTCAACCTAAGTTGGTCAGCAGATAAATGTCCAGTGCACCAGAAGTAGTATCATGTATGTAGACTACGCTTGATTTCAAACGAAAGTTAGGTTAGCTATATATCCTTTGCAAGACGTCGCAATCAACTCCAGCATGTTTTGGCTGTGTGTGACTTCCTGGCAAGTTTACGCTCAGTAGTTTGCCATTTCTTTCTGAACGGCCGGCACCCTATGCCATTGTATGATAACCAACGTAAGGCATCTGCTGCCAAATGGCCCGCAGCTGTGTTTTCATCGCGGTATGCGAGATTACGAATTGCGTTCGTGAGCCCGTCGCCACAAAGCGAGAGAACGCAAAAACACACAAATAAATAAATACAATACATGCAAGGATTACAACGAGCAACAGAGTGAGATCACGTCGATTAATGGACAGCTGAAATAAATACACACGTTCGCCTTTATTTATCGTGCCTCTTTTCATGTCGGTGCAGTACTGCGCTAATCAATGCCTCCCTTCTGCCACTCCTCTACTCTCTTCTTCAAATCAATTCCCCAATTGAACAACCAATAACAAATATTCCCTAGCGTTCTTTGTACTTCCATTCTTGCCATTTTTTTTTTAACGTTCCTTTCGCTTTCAAAGAGAGTGGAGCATAAACTAATTGTTCCATTAGCGAAAACGCGCTTTCAGAAAATGGCGCTTTTGCTAACCTTTGAAGCGACTTGGTTAACTTTGCAACGTGGGTGTGGTGGAGGAGGAAGTAACGGCTGGATAATAGGGTTAACTGGTTTTTGTGAGTTCTTTTGTTGCTTCCTCTCTTGACATCTGGCGTCAGAAATCGTCTCACTGGGATCTGTGTGGCTGGCCGGAGAGGAATTTACATACAGACCAAGGGAAGCGGACATTGAAGGATGGTCAGAAGATAGAATCAAAAGCGGTGAAATGGATGTGGGTGATTGGAAGATAGCCATCTGCGGGGCATTTGTCATTTGGACGCCAGGGTTGTCCCTTGTGGTCAGTGAGCTAGACAGATGGCTAATAAAGGCGTTTGTTATGTTCTGCATTTAATTAAGGTTTTGGTTGTGAAGTTTTCGTTTGATTCGTGGGTTTTGATGTTACAATAACATCTTTGATCTGTGTTTTGTTGTGGTATGGGATTAGTTTTACAGAGAGCAAGAAGTAAATAAAACTGGTTTGTTTGTAGTACAGCTTCCATTCCATTGGTGGGTATTTGTGGCGGAGTGGTTAGAAAGCCTGCCTCGCGATAATAACGTTGTAGATTCTTCCTCTTATTTTCTTCGCTTGAAATTTGTCTTTAACTGCAATGCTATCTCTTATATGAACTTCACTATCTTTTTTTAGTTCACTCTGTGGTCCATATAGTTAATAGTCCACTGTTTTTTCTCCAGGCCAGAAGGTTTGTCTATACATATCATATTTTGGGCAGTCTTGGAAAATGTGCTCTGCTGTCTGCGGTGCCAATTCACGCGTGCACATGGCTGATTCGCCAATCTTGAATTTAGTAAACATGAGGTTGCGTAATCTATTTAATCTATTATGTCCTATTCTGAGACGCAGAGTAATGACTTGTTTTGGTCTGTCCATAACGTGGTAGTCGACTTGAGTAGACTTTGGTGGCTTTTGACGGATTTGATCATTCTTTTATTTTGGTGGTATGTAACGAGTACATCAGGTTGTTCTTCTTTGGCTCCTTCCTTAGCCAATAGATCAGCTCTGTCGTCTCCGGGTCCTCCACAGTGGGATGGTGACCTTAAGCTGGCTGCCAAGATCAGAAAGTAGTGACCGTAGTACTGGCAATTTCGCAGTCTGGGGCGCCTCAAGTAATGATTTTGCATCTGTCAATAGCACCACAGGTTGTGTACCATGGCTGGCATTTTGTAATTTCACTACTGCTATCTTGATTGCCTCGATTTCAGCATCATAGTTATGGCAGTACTTTCCTGTTGGAATTCTGTATTAATATTATTTGGGTATTCTATGTACACTCCCGCTCCTCCATTTCGAACAGCATTTTGTGCTGACCCATCTGTGTATCCTCGGATCCAGAGGTCCTGTGGGTATTCTTCATCAAGGAAGCTGAGAGTGGCTGTTCTGCGCTGTACACTGTTCTGTTCTTCCTTGGTTGTTCTGAAAGTGGCTGTTCTGCGCTGTACACTGTTTTGTTCTTCCTTGGTTGTGAGTTCGTTTCCAGATTCCATCATTCTGTTCACGAGCGCAGTGATATCGAAGGCTCCTGTGTGTCGTCGCTGCAGCTGCGGAGTTCCTGCCCTGGTTGACGCTTTCAGCAAGCCGCTTCTCAGAAAGAGACCAAGCCACATGGGATAAAACCTGGTACAATAAAATCAATCCTTTCGCTTTTAAACGTCTTTTCCGAATCATTGATGGTGTTTGCCAGGGAAGCTGTTTATCCAGGCTGAGATCATAACTGCATTTCCAAAAATGTAAGGTATCGAATGTGATACATCACTTTCAGTGAATGTCAGAATGACACCTCTGAAATGTGACATACAACCTGTTCTGCTGTACGCCATTAATTCTTTGAATGTGAAAGAACAATTTAGAAAGTGTTTGTGTGCGGTAGCCTCGGCTTAACACTCGCCTGGCGACTTGTGGTCACTGTTTCGATCCCCAGCTGGGCGAATTCGGATTTTTTTTTTTTTAATGACCAAGGCGGCTCAGTCTAAATTGGGTACCAAGTATGTCTCGGGAAGTAAAAGTGAACCGGCAGGGATACTGACCACAGAGCGCAGATATGTTTATAAAATATGTGTCTAGCCCCGTGTTCCTGTTACACCGTAAAGGCGTGGAGACGGGTCTTTTAGTAACTTACTGGCTTGTTGACAGGGGAGTTGTGGTTCCTGAGACTAGTATCAGTAGTCATATGCTTTGTGAACTGATGAGGCTCAGCAGTAAATCAGGAGATTTGTTCGCAACTTAGACGAGCAATATCTTCTGTAGGCAGAATCTCACTAGCCAGCATGTGTGTGTGGTCTGTTCTGGTGGTCAGTCTGTCTATCCGACTGATATCTGGTTGATCCTATCAGTATTCATACGCTTGTCGCTTGTCACTACCCTTGTCTTAAAACTGAAAATTAAAGGAACTGACGGAAGGGCCGATTGCACGAGGCTCTAGGTTACCATTTGTATTTGAGAGCCAATATATACAGGGATAACTGGCCTGTGGCAGCCTAACGTCCACTGCATCTGTGTCCGTCTCCAGTCGTCTTGCCATGCTCGCCACTGGAACCAGATGGACGCAGACGAGAGAGTGAGGTCGACGGAGTTGCGCAACCACTTCCTCACTATAATCCAAACTAAAGCGCAAGTCATTCGTTCTTCATCAAATCAAAAAAAATGCAATGAATGAATGGTCCTCATCATTCGTGATGGACAACATCCCATCTTGAATTGCCGGAGTAACTAACAAACAACGAATGAACTTTATTTTCAAAGGGATCACAAATTTGGCACGCAGGCCCGTCTTATATTATTGCACGATTGCCTGGCAGAGATTAATAAAAGTAGAACATGATGTAGAAATATAGGAAGGTGAGATAATGCGTTCTGTCGTCATATTATTAGAAGAGAGGAACTCGAGAACACTGTGCCGATTGGAAAGACCTGCGGTAGAACAGGCAACAAATGTTTATAATGTTTTATGTCAGTGTCAGAATTTTAGGATTTCCAGGGGGGAAATTAAGATTATTTCAAGATCACGTTAA
>JACEFZ010023596.1:100000-266715 GCA_014155875.1 Cepaea nemoralis
GAACGGCACAAACAACGCTAATGAAACATATATTTGTTATCGTAAACAATAAAAACACAAAATATAAATTATGAGGCACAAGCGTATTAAAAAGGGGAATGGTGAAGTATGAGTGGATGGGTGGATGGATGGATGGATGGATGGATGGATGGATGGGTGGATGGATGGATGGATGGATGGATGGATGGATGGATGGATGGATGGACTGATAAACGTAAGAGCGGCTGAATGGACAGACATTAGAGGATATATGCATGGATAGTAGGATGGACGGACGGATGGATGAATGAATGAATAGATAGTTGGGTTAGGTAGGTAGGTAGGTAGGTAAGTAGGTAGGTAGGTAGGCAGATAGGCAGGCAGGCAGGTAGGGAGGTAGTAAATTGAAAAGAGAAAGAGCACCTGAGTGAAAGAAAATGAAATAAAAACTACATTTCTTATTCTGAATTCATAGTAATGAGTGATATAATAGAGCTAAGTTATAGAGAGTTTATTGTTTTAAATCTTGAAAGATGAGGATAACCATAAATATGGTCAGATGCGCCACACACACACAAATATAAATAAATAAATAAAGTATAAGATAGAGTAACTGACAAAGTAAGAAAGCACATGACTCAAATGAGAAAACACATGTAATTAATACTGCAAACGGATAGACAGACATTGCATACGAAAATAGATTGAGAGAATTGGGAAGATATAGACTTTTAAACATGAAAATAACACAAATCAAAAATGAACTCTCTCACTGTCAAGCGAACCGTCATTATGCCATCAAAGATACTTGATTTTTCTGTCAAGGTTGTCATGAGATCATGAAATATTCATTTTCAAAATGCTGAATTCAGAAATAAAACAAAGAATAATTTGGCATGACCTAATGAGAACAATGGCAATACAGAATCCAGCATAGACGTAACTATTGGTTGTTATCGCAAAAATTCCACACGTGACAGGATGTCCGCGCTGATTGGCTGGAGAGATTATATCATGCAAGTAGTTAAACATGGATTGGATGTGTAATAATGTATGGTCGTCGTTTTGCTTTCTGGGGATATAGGAAAATTGTATGCTTGCGTTGGATTAAATTGATTCATTTATTAATTGTTGCATAGACAGATTAATAGACCGACAATCATATATGTAAGCACATTGGCTGACAGGAAGACGGGGAGATATTTCAACAGACATACAGACAGGCACATTTGTGGTAGGTAAGTAACAGATAGACAGGCAGGCAGGCAGGCAGGCAGACAGACAGACAGATAGACAGACAGACAGACAGACAGGCAGGCAGGCAGGCAGGCGCACAGGCAGACAGATATGTAGATACATAAATAGGTACGTCATTATGTATGTATACAGACAGGCAAGCAGGCAGACAAGCAGGCAGACAGGCAGGTAGGCAGGCAGGCAGACACACAGAGAGAGTGGTATGTGGATAAGTCAATAAGTCAGGTCGAAAGGAATAATGCTAAGACAGTGCCATGGAGGACTTTCATAAGCAGAACTGATCCAGAACACCAAAGACCGACATCTGTGGATGGACATGGACGCCTACACCAGTTGGCAGGACACATCATGATAATGTAGTATGTCTGTCTGCCTGTCTGTATTTTTATCGTTCTCATTGTCCTATCTACACGCTCGCATGTCTGTCTACCTGTTTAAACATGAGCCCAAGCATTTTCCTGGAGCGGTTATCAAACCACAATCACAGATGGCGTACGGCGGTTACTCAATCTATATTCATATGAAGAGCCGTGATTTTTATCTCTACCGTAATGCAGTCTTGTGTAATGGGGTTGCTCGGAGGCTGGGGGAAAGGCAAGCGATCTTGATGTAGGCGTATAGTAGTCGCAGAACCTCTGTGGACATCCGTCGATTTGTGTATAGAATTGTGTTTCTGTTATAGGTTGTGGGGAGAGAGATGGGTGAGAGGGAAGGGAGAGAGAGAGAGAGAGAGAGAGAGAGAGAGAGAGAGAGAGAGAGAGAGAGAGAGAGAGAGAGAGAGAGAGAGAGAGAGGGTTAGAAAAAGTGAGAGAAAGATAGGTCGAAACAGAAACGGGCAAACAGGCAGCAAACACACAGACAGACATGCTGAGAAGGGTGAGAGAAATAAGAAGGGAAAGAGACGAAGAGGGAAAATAAATACACACACACACAGAGTGTGTGTGTGTGAGAGAGAGAGAGAGAGAGAGAGAGAGAGAGAGAGAGAGAGAGAGAGAGAGAGAGAGGAGAGATTGACATACAGAAAAATTGGCAGACAGAGATATAGAGAGACAAAGAGAGAGGGAGGAAGAGAGGTAAATAGACAAAAAGAGAGAGAGACACACACACAAAGTAAGAAAGATATACAGAGGCAGTCACTCAAATAGACAGACACCCGGACAGACAGACACCCGGACAGACAGACAGACAGACAGACAGACAGACAAACAGACAGATAAACACCCAGACAGACAGACACCCAGACAGACAGACAGATACCAAGACAGACGGACAGACAGACATAGAGACACTCAGGCAGATACCCTGACATATAGATAGACAGGCACCCAGACAGTCAGACAGACAGACAAACACCCAGACAGAAAGACAGACAGAAACCCAGACAGACACCCAGATAGGGACAGACCCCCAGACAGACAAACAAACACCTAGACAGAAAGACAGACAGACACCCAGACAGACAGAAAAACATATCTCATCTCATCTCATCATGTTCCTCTTGTACCTTGCGGTGTCGAGGTGAAGTATAAACTTCGTGAGAGTGCCCGGTTATGGGCTTCGTATATCGACATTCCCATGGATTCTGTTATTCCCTCAGTCCAACGTTTACGTGGTCGGCCTCTTCCTCTGTTTCCATCTGGTCTGTACATCATTGCTTGTTGTGGCATGCTGTTGACTGGTAGCCTACTTGCATGGCCAAACCATTTGACTTGCTGCTTTCTAATAAAATCTAGAGCAGCTTTAACCCCTACTTTAGTCCTGATTTCTTCATTTCTGATCTTATCTCTTCTTGATACGTTGAGTATTCTTCTCAGAAACCTCATTTCTGTTGTTGTGATTTTTCTTTTCTCTTTTTCTGTCATTGTCCAGGTTTGGCATTGGTAGCACTGAGTTGGTAGGAAGATTGTGTTGTAAAGTGCTTTCTTAGTAGTTATTGATACATGTTTGTTCTTTAGTATTGGTGCCATTTGTCCAATGAGTTGATTTGCCTTATTGCACCTATTTTCGATCTCGTCTTCTGATCTGCCATTTGATGATATTATACTTCCTAGGTACTTGAAGCTCTTTACTTGTTTCAAGGGATGTTCGTTTAGGTGAATTGTTGCTGTTTGTTCTTCTTTAGTTATAGTCATTACCTCTGTTTTGCTTGTGCTAATTTTCATGTTATGTTCCCTACACATTTCGTTTAGACTATTCATGTGGTCTTGTAATTCAGCTTCTGATTTTGCTATTAGTGCCTGGTCGTCCGCAAACAGGAGTTCTCTAATGCCGTTTATACTTCTTGGTTTTTCTACGAGCAGTATGAAGATCCCCTGCCGGCTTGCTAGGCCAGTCGCAGGTTTAGGACACTAATCTGACCACAGGGAGTCCATATGATACATGAAATAAAAAAAATTGTTGCATGTTCTTTGCGAGATATTGCGTTCAACCCCATTCGAATAGGCCTAGGCAATGTTACGTTCAGCAGTTTGCCATTGCGTTATGAACGACAAGCCCACGTTGACGTCCAATTGACCAGTCTAGGGGCTGATCCCGCTACCCCCTGTCAGCGCACAGGAAGTTCACAAGCTAGAGCTCTCTGGTGCTTCCTTCCGTCCATTCCGACTGCTAGAGTGATAACAATTCAGATAAATTGCCTTCATCTAAGGGACAGCATCCATTCCGTGTTACGTGTGCGTGATTATGTCCCCTCGCTTGCTCCCATTGAGCAACTTTGCATTGCAATTACAAGGAGGCCGATGTAAGCAATGGTTCCTCTGTAATCACATGTAGATTACTAAACTTCCTTACAGGGCGGAAATAATGAAACGATGCTGTGTTCATGAAAGATGCATTAAAAGACATGGTCGGGATGTCTATAATATATGTTAGTTTGCTGATCTTCGCCAGATTTAGACATCGTGGGATTATAAACAGGAGCCTATTCAGCTCAAAGCACACTAAAGAAGATGTTAAGTCTTGTGAACAAATATTCTAATTTAGGGGACCACTCTTGCAAAGTTTAATAGTTTTGGCTTAGATCACAGTGTAGTATTGCCCTCTCAGTACGGCACTTGGTCTGTGGACCACTGTGGGCACAAGGCTCATAGTCGGACTAAAGGGCCCACAATAAAAACAGGGGGATGCGGGGGCCTCTGAGTGTCACTCTATCCTCTGGGGGAACTGCCAGCCCTAAAATAAAATAGTAATATGGAGGTTAAGTGAAAGCTATAAATGTAGTTTAATCACAGACGTCATAAACAAAATATTGCACGATTTTTTGCCTGGCATATGTCGTTGCATCTCGTCAGGCGCATACTGCAGATGTATAGTGTTTATTTTTAATGACTGTGCAGTGTTTGAAATTATTGCCGATCCATGTTTTGTATGCATCTTCTGTACAGTTCATGCAACATAATAGGTGACTACAAAACTTGGACCGGCAATATTTTCAAATACTGCACAGTCATTAAAAATACACCCAGTATATATCAACTGTAGCGGACAAATAAATAATACTCTAGCTGAAATACTAAGTACATAGTCGTTGATAGTTGTCGAAGGACGAGAACACTTAACAGGAAGTCCTTCAGTTTGCATAGCAACGGCTGGAAGCGCCTAATAAATATAACATTGGAAATAATAGGTTTTAATGTTCTTTGCCAATCTTCCTACCAGTTATCAGTTATCAGTTGGGGTATCTTCATTGCACTCCGAATATGTCAATAGCAACTCTATGCTACCAATGCCAAACCTGGACAATGACAGAAAAAGAGAAAAGGGAAATCATAACAACAGAGATGAGATTGACGAGAAGAATACTCAATGAATCAAGAAGAGAAAGAAAAAACAACAGACATGAAGAAATAAGGACTAAAGTCGGGGTTATGGCAGCGCTAGATTTTATCAGAAAACAGCAAATTAAATGGTTTGGCCATTTAGCAAGGTTACCAACTAACACTATACCACAACAAGCAATCATGTACAGACTAGATGGAAGCAGAGGAAGAGACCGACCATATAAACGATGGACAGGGGGAATTGCATAATCCATGGGAATCTCGATACATGAAGCCCATAAGCGGGCACTCTCCCACTATTTATACTTCACCTCGACACCGCAAGATACAATAGAATGAGACGAATGTTCTTTGCGTTTGCTCGCTTTATACTCGACCGTAGTCCCCAAATGCGCTACTGGTAGTGATTGGGCTGCGCTGAACTTGCTTTAGGGTTAGATTTTCCCTATTGCCAGTGTCCCTCGTAATTAAATGAACCCTCTCCTACTGTTGAGGTACTTTTAATTTACGTCCGCAAGTCAAGGACGGAAGGCCAACGTTTGAGTCCAGCTGTCCGGTGTGTGGAATTATTATATAACTTTGTCAGGTGGGTTGGTTGGTTGGTTGATTGGTTTGTTGGTTGGTTGATTGGTGGTTGATTGGCTGGTTGATTAGCTGCTTGGTTGGTTGATTGATTGGTTAGTTGGTTGATTGGTTGGTTGGTTGGTTAGTGGTTTGGTAGGTCGGATGGTTAGTTGACTGGTTGGTTGGATGGTTGGATGATGAGTTGGTTGGTTGGTTAGCTGGTTGGTTGGTTGGTTGATCAGTTGTTTGGTTGGTTGGTTGATTGGTTAATTGGTTGGTTGGTTGGTTGGCTGGCTGGTTGACTGGTTGGTTAGTTGGTTGGTTGGTCAGCTGGCTGGTTAGTTGGTTGGTGGTTGCTTGCTTGGTTGGTTGGTCAGTTGATTGATTAGTTGTTTGTTTGGTTGGTTGATTAGTTGATTGGTTGGCTGGTTGATTGGCCTGCTGGTTGGTTGGTTGGCTGGTCGGTCGATTGTTTAGTCTGTCGGTTGGTCAATCGATCGGTTCGTTGTGAATCCTACGGAAGACAGTATTAACTCTTAAGTTCAATGCATTGGCATTCAGATGGTGGCAGCTCTGGCAAAGTCTTGCGTCTGTCGGAGTGAGGTTGTCAAAGAGATATTTCTCCAAACAGGTACTGAAGTACAATCTTCGCAGGGATGATGATGATGATGATGATGATGATGATGATGATGATGATGATGATGATGATGATGACGACGACGACGATGATGATGATGATGATGACGATAATGATGATGATGATGATGATGATGATGATGATGATGATGATGATGATGATGATGATGATGATGATGATGAGAACCATTTCAACCGCATGTATGCAATATTCAAATCAGCCACATTACACATGTGGACCGGCGCTGCAGACAGAAGATCACATACTCCAAGACTTCCCCGACATATCTAAGCAAACATTCTGGCCTAGAGAATGAGTTGAGTCAAGAACCGACATCACTGCAATCGGGGCATACCAATAAACGCTCAGCCCACATCTTCAACAGCCGGAGAAGAGTTCCAATACTAACGGTATCCGTTGCAATCTGATTATATGTCAGTCTCGCTTTACCTCTGAATTAAGACAGTCCACAAGATCCTCTGACCACCCCTTGTTGCGGCATTCTCTCTAGACCATGAGTCTATCTATTCTTCTGCATTATTCACATGCTTCCAGACGGTCTTCATAACATCTGCCTTATCATGCATCAAATCACCCCTCGATGATGCGGCGCCAGCCAATCTGTCTGCCTGTTTATTTCAAACTACACGTGAGTGTCCTGGAGAAAAGATCCAGCGAGTGCTCACAACCCGCGACCTCTGAATCGATGCATGCCATTCTGCACGAAGCATGCCAGTCTTCACCTTTGCCTGCATGCTTTGTGAATCAGTTACAATCACAACATACATTGTGAAACAACGGTGGAAGGTAAACTCTATGGACCACTGACTGAACTAAAAAGACAGTGGAGTCTATACAAGAGATAACATTGCAGATATTTTATAGATAATAAATTTCAAGCTGGCCGCAAGAAGAAGATTTACAATTAGTTTGAGATTTGCAGATCAAGATAAGTTTTGTCCAAACCTGTAAACTGTATTTCTAGTTATTTTTTTATTACATATCAAGTCACGAAAACCAGAAAATAACACAAATACAAAAATCGGCTAACTGAAAATGTGTGGGTAGTCTGTTTTACTGTATGGTTGTGAAATCTGGACAACGTGTGATGAAATGGTAAAAAAAAAGTGGAGGCAGCCGAGAAGTGAGGTTTTGAGAAGAAAATTGAGAATCTTCTTCTTCTTCTCCCCTCTCCTCCTCCTCCTCTTCTTCTGCTCCTCCTCCTCCTCTTTCTTCTTCTTCTTCTTCTTCGTTCCTCTTTCGATGGTGTGCGTCTTCTTGACAAGAAAGAGAAGGATGAAACGAAGAAGAAGAGGGAGAAGAAGTGGGGTGGAGGGGGAGAAGAGTGTAGTGATTATGGTAATCATAATGATGACGGCGATGATGGCGATCATGACCGTAATGATGATTATGGTGATGATAGAACCTTTTCGTCCTCCCAAGCCACAAATCCAAAAGAAATTATTGCATCAATACAACAACAATTGCGAATCAACAGCAATGAATCCAAAACGACGAAAGCCAAAATAGCAACAGCATTCTCCCAGCATCTCTCGTGTCACGACATTACAACGGACTCGATAAGAGCATTCCCGCATAAAAACGAGCCCAACTTTCGGACATTTTGTGTCCATCCCGCAGTCACAATGGAGGCTTACAAATCCCCACAAGGACTTGCAAATGGCGAGATCCCAATTTCCGGTTCGTTGAAACAGAAAACTGTGGCGTCTGAAAACTTCCAATAATTGAAAGAAAGCTGAGCTAGTGGTTTCCCGCGGGGAAAATGGCGAAATCTCAGACCTCCAAGCTCTGCATTTAAAAATGCTTAGAGATGTCCTCGTTTCATTTATTCAGATCGCTTTATGTAAATTTTCCTGATCAAGCAATCGTCTTCTGGAAAGTTCAATTTCTTGGCAATTTTCTCAGATGGCCGATATTGTTCCACTCAAGAAGGGTATCAGAAATAGAAAACTTGCGGCAATATAGGACAAGTTACCAACAAAATAAGAAAATAACATAGTGTGTTTTAAAAAAATGTAAAAATAAAAGAAACATTGAAAAGTTTCGAAAGAAATTAATGAAAACCTTCACAAACAAAGTAGAAACAGAATCACAAGTCAAAGCAAGTCATTACAGCGGTATAACTTCAAGCCAGGGATACTAGTTGATATATTACAAATTAAATCAAGTCATTACGGAGGTATAACTTCGAGCCAGGGGTACTAGTTGATATAAAACTAAGATATTTAGCATATAATTCATATATTTGATAGGTCAGCATGGTCGAATGGATAAAAGCGCATGGTCCTAAATTTCCGGTGTGTTGATGCCGAGGTTGCGGTGTTCAACCATTAGGTCTGTCAGTTAGACTAAAATGTTGACCGGAGACGTAAATTACAAGTACCTTAGATCTCGGAGGGGGTACGCCTGACGGCGAGGGACACTGGTAATAGGGAACGCAAATCCACACGTAAAATTCAATCCAGCGCACTGGAAGTAGGTGAGTGGTCTCGAGGTATGGTGTCCGCCTCGAGTGCTGGAGGTCCCGGGTTCAAGCCCCGGTGAGGGCCGGGATTTTTTTTCCTGGTCTCTGGGTAGTGAGATCGGACCCCGTGTGTATTGTTGCGCACGTAAAAACAAATCCCTTGGCAGTTTAAAATCGAAAAAGAGTAACCTAACGGCGCTGCCAGGGCTAAATTTCGAGCTAACAATCTACCCAAAGTATTGCAGGAACCTCGCCGGTGCTACGGAGTACGTGCACTGGGCTGAGTTTCTCCGGACTCAGGCTTGAGTTAGGAGTAGAACGGAGCACTTATGGGTTACACTCGTGTACCGTGATGTTGATCCATCGACTAAACTACTCTAGAACATCAAGGACCGAGATCTGTGGAGAGACATGAACTTCTACGCCAGCTAGCACGGTACACGATGGTGTACATATCCATGTCCGTCTGTCCGTGTGTGTGTGTGTCTCTCTCTCTCTCTCTCTCTCTCTCTATACACTCACACAAACACAAAGTATAATGAGACTTTACAAACACCATGTATACTGGAAGGTCCCGCTATACGTCGCTTCGGTGTACGTCGTTTCTCTATAACGTCGTTGTCACTCACTTTACGTCGTTACGTTTCGCTATAACGTCGTTGTCGCATTGGGGACTAACTTTACGTCGCTACGTTTCGCCATAACGTCGTTTTGAGGCTGGCGATCGGGCTGTTGATATCGGTAAAGTCCATGGTTTACCTCCAACAACGGTAAGGACAATTCATGCAAGTGCTGACAAAACCAAAGAGGGTGCTAAAAACGTAACCCCTTTGAGTGCTTCCAATATCACTCGTACCAGAAGTACTCTTATGGAGAACATGGAAGCACTATTGGCCGTCTGGATTGAAGACCAGAACCAACGGAATATTCCTGTGAGCATGATGGTCATCCAAGGGAAAGAAAAGTCTCTCTATGAAGATCTAGCTAAGAAAGCGGGTGAAAGCAGTACTAGTAGTGCTGATGATAGTTTTAGAGCGAGTCGTGGTTGGATTCAGCGCTTTAAGAAGCGTTCACACCTGCACAACATTCAGACAACAGGTGAAGCGGCGAGTGCTGATACTGCAGCTGTAGAGCGTTTACCTGCAGAGATTGGAGAGAGACCATGATTGAGGAGGGCGGTTACTGTGCAGCAGACATTGGACACATTTTTTGTTCAAGTAGAGATGAACCAGGAAAAGAGGCAGCAAGAGGTTACAGTTACATTCTCAGATGAAGAGGCAGAGTTTAATGCCTCTATGTCCCAATAACTCTACCACCACTCGCCCCCCCCCCCCCCCCCCCCCCCAATCCACCTCTATTTTTCCAATAAATATCAACAACCATCGAAATAAACATTACATATTACATTGTATTTCATTTAGTTCTATGGGAAATAGTGTTTCGCTATACGTCGTTTCACTTAAAGTCGCGTTTCCCAAGAACGTAACCCCGACGTTAACCGGGGCCATCCAGTATAGACCGGTGTATGTCTGAGCCAGGCTGCCATCGAGGTCACCACGTCAACACGCTTGTCTGCCCCTGCCCCGTGTTCCTGGCGGGAACTAACCCCACGGCCCTAGGCTCCCGGGTTGACCCAGCCTTCAACAGACACCAGGCAATATCCACGCAAGCCGGACAGCCGGATACTGACCACATCACCGGCCAACCACTGCTCACTGGTCTATGAAAACTAGTTCTAGCACTCCAAACACACTGCATCTAACGGCGCTTAACAGGGCCCATTACTTTACTTAAAATTGCATGCAAAATCAGAAGTCCCCCCCCCCCCCCTCGCTACTATTGAACTCAAGCGTAGTCGACACTGGACTAATTTATGCGGGCGGATTAGCTGTCCCTATTTAGAGTGTCCTTCGCCATCCGGTGAACCAACTCCGACTTCTGGGGTACTTGTAATTTACATCTCCAAGTCAAGGACGAGGAGTCAACGTTTTAGTCCAACTGACGGGTGTAGGAGTTGAACCCGCTACCTCGCCATTAGACACCGGAAACTTAAAGCTAGCTTTCTTTTCCATTCGGACACGCTGACCTCCCACGAATGGTGTAAGAATGACCTTATCAGTCAGGCAATGCCGTGCCGACACGAAACCATGGGCCCAACAACATAACCTTCACCCCTCCTTCTCTGTTCTCCTTCTCATAATAGTTTGATATGTGTCTATTCCGGCATGTTCCTCGCTTGAGGTCTTCATCGGTTTTTCTGGAAGGGTCGCTCCTGTCGGCCAGATTTCCTCCCTCAGTATGGCCAAGTCACAGACACACATCAAAGGACAATCTGGCAGGACATGCCTTTAGTTTGCTTGAGTAATTCCAACATGACACGATGTTATAAAAACTGGTTCCATTTAATTGCTTTCACACAAATTCTCACACTTGTATGTTGCGTGTGGTGTGTGTGTGGGTGCGCTGTGTATGTGATGTGTCTGTGACGTTAACATCCTTAAGTTGATTTGCATTCATAGAATGCACCTGATAGGTCAAGCGATTAAAAAGAAAAAGCCAGACAGAACGCCAAGATGACAACTATGATTACGATGATAACGCAAACCAGAAAACTAAGAAGCAAATGCAGATTTACAAGACTAGTTCACATTAAAATGTAATTGACCTAGAAATAACAGATGACTACACCAGGCACTTTGTTCCAGTAGGCGGGGAATATGCAAATTCATTCATGGGGGTCACATCCGGGTGCCAGTTTGCCCAACAAAAGATGGTGCTGTTTACAAGACCGCGGGTAGTTGA
This sequence comes from Cepaea nemoralis, assembly GCA_014155875.1. Classification (NCBI taxonomy): domain Eukaryota; kingdom Metazoa; phylum Mollusca; class Gastropoda; order Stylommatophora; family Helicidae; genus Cepaea; species Cepaea nemoralis. The sequence continues at coordinate 111,504 of JACEFZ010023596.1, forward strand.
GATAATGGGGGTTTTCATGTTAACCTGTTAGGTTACTCACTAAATATTTTAAGAAGCCGATGCAGAAATGAGTTTTGGCGATGAAACTTGCTTGACAGCCAGAATTACAACTGGCATATTTGTCTGTTGTAAACTACTCTCTGGGTTACTCGGTCAATCTGTATTTCATCTGCCGTCTTCAAAATTAAATCGACTGCATCTGACTCATCGTATATTCTGCCAATTTTCTCTGGTGGCACAAAAGGACATATTACTGTTCGCCTGTCTCTTAACTTTTAAAGATTGCTGCGCCATTTTGGGACCCGATTTTTCTAGGCAGTTATGATGGGATAGCCGGTGTTTGTGGCTAAGGAGTAGCGAACGCAATCCACAATCCCGCTTACCGGGTTAGACACCAGCTGCAGGCGATTTGGAAGCAGACCGCCGTGCGTTGATGTTTAGCAATGACATGAGATTGTTGAAGTGCTACACATAACTTGTGTATGGATGTAAGTTTGAGTTATCAGCTAAGAACCGACATAACTGCACTCAGGCTATTTCCACACGCACCCCATCCCCTTGTATGGTATGCGAAGAGTTATACCACTAATCGTTCCAACCGCCATCTGATTGAAAGTTCTCCTAGTCTTCCCTCTCAGTTTTGAGATTCGTCCAGAACCCCTACCGATTCCCAGTCTATCATCCTCTCCACATAAGGGTTCTCAATATGCCCCCCCCCCTTCTCCACCTGGTCCCACAGGCACCCGCCCACCTCTACCTTGTCCATGGATAATCTACCACCAAGAGGTGCATTCCCTGCCAGCCTATCCATTTCCCCCGCACACCAGCACGACCAGGGCAGAAAATCCACAGAGTTCTCACAATATATGACCTCTGAACCGAGGCAAGCAATTCTACACGAAACATTCCTTTCTCCCCCTATTAAGCATACACCTTGATGTTACTTCCCCCACCTCCATTCTCATGATGGAGGTCATAGTCTCATATGTCACACACTTCCTTTTCAGACATTGTCCATTAGCCTTCACAATGAAACTACGTCTGTTTCTCACCAGATCATTATGTCACCTTGATATGTGATGTCCTGAATCAGTTGTTGCACCTCAAACTCTGTGATGCCTGCTGCCCATTCTCTGTACTCACGACCCAGTATTACTATTACCTTGTGCCAGTCCAACATGTATTCCGAAACTTTTACCCACACTTTTTTACGATTATTGTTCCTATGTCACACAGCTGGCTGATAGGTATTTTTGCCTGTGCCATCCAGGACCTGCCTCCTCGCAGTCTATGACCCTTGACCATATGCACGGGGTGATCCCTGTCTGCATCGACTCTCAGGTAGCATTTGGCTTGAAGGACCCTGTGCCTGTTCGCAATTGTTGGTAGTGCAAGGAAATGCCTCAAGCATACAAATGGTGTGTCTTTTGTGCACCCTAGGTTCTCCTGCATGGCAGAATTCTGTATTCGCTCCAACCTTTCAAGCTGGCTCTTTGATACTGTCAGCAACCCCAAACAATACTCAATGACTGAAATTAGTAACTGCTGAAAAGGCATGTAAAGCATCCCCTGCTCCACTCCAGTTGCTGCCACCACAATAACACACACAGACAAACCAAGAGAAACAACACAATAACACACAGACAAGCCATGAGAAACACCACACACAAAAAACACACAGACAAACCATGAGAAACACCACAACAACACACAGATAAACCATGAGTAACACCACAACAACACACACAGAGACACACCATAAGAAACAACACAATAACACAATAGACAAGCCATGAGAAACACCACAAAAACACACACAAACCATGAGAAGAATCATAAAAACATCCACAGGCAAACCATGAGAAGCACCACAAAAACACACACAGACAAACCATGGGAAGTATCATAAAAATATCCACAGGCAAACCATGAGAAGCACCACAAAAACAGACACAGACAAACCATGAGAAGCACCACAAAAACACACACAGACAAAAGTCAACAAACCATTCACAGATCAGCAGTGCTTGATTTCAAATATGAAAGTATGATAAAATATATGTATAGACATTTTAAAACGGGTCGGATGAAGATAATAAATTCATTCTGATAATATCTGCTTTGTACAAGTGCTTGTTCTACTTTAGATATCACCTGAACATTTCACCATCAAACCCTCAATTATGGATGCTAATTTCAACAGGACGACCATATCCCATACCAGCCACACATTTCTGGTGGGTAAGGCTTGCCACAGAGAAGAGTTTTGTTCAGATCTCTCACCTATTTAAATAAATACTATGCGCTTATAGCATGGTGATTCTAACTATGATATATGTTTAATTACTTCATTACATCAATGCAAACACAACAATACACCTAATGTTCTAAATGGCTAACATAATGTCTAGCTCTCACATAACATCAGACACTGTTGTGGAAAACTTAATTATGCCTGTCTCAGTACACCTGGTGCTCTTAAGTTAACTACACCTAATTCACTACATCTAATGCACATTTAACTAACTATCCATAACTACTGCATCTTGTGCTATTAAACTTAACAATGCTTATGCAAATTACATCTAGTGCTCCAGATAGTTGACTATGCATAACTATTCCAAAACAGATAATACTCTTGTACTTACCTGAGTCTTTACATCTAGTGCTCTTTAAATAACTATACTTATCTCCTCACATCTAGTGCTCTTTAAATAACTATACTTATCTCCTTACATCTAGTGCTCTTATACCTAACTATGCCTGTCTCCTTACATCTAGTGCTCTTATACCTAACTATGCTTGTCTCCTTACATCTAGTGCTCTTATACCTAACCATGCTTGTCTCATTACATCTAGTGCTCTTATACCTAACTATGCTTGTCTCCTTACATCTAGTGCTCTTATACCTAACCATGCTTGTCTCATTACATCTAGTGCTCTTATACCTAACTATGCTTGTCTCATTACATCTAGTGCTCTTATACTTAATTATGCCTGTCTCCTTACATCTAGTGCTCTTATACTTAACTACACTTATCTCATTACATCTAGTGCTCTTATACTTAACTACACTTATCTCATTACATCTAGTGCTCTTATACTTAACTACACTTATCTCATTACATCTAGTGCTCTTATACCTTATACTTATCTCATTACACCTAGTACTCTTATACTTAACTACACTTATCTCATTACATCTAGTGCTCTTATACTTAACTACACTTATCTCATTACATCTAGTGCTCTTATACTTAACTACACTTATCTCATTACATCTAGTGCTCTTATACTTAACTACACTTATCTCATTACATCTAATGCTCTTATACTTACCTATACTTATCTCATTACATCTAATGCTCTTATACTTTATAATTATCTCATTACATCTAGTGCTCTTATACTTAACTACACTTATCTCATTACATCTAGTGCTCTTATACTTTATACTTATCTCATTACATCTAGTGCTCTTATACTTTATACTTATCTCATTACATCTAGTGCTCTTATACTTAACTACACTTATCTCATTACTTCTAGTGCTCTTATACTTAACTACACTTATCTCATTACATCTAGTGCTCTTATACTTAACTACACTTATCTCATTACATCTAATGCTCTTATACTTTGTACTTATCTCATTACATCTAGTGCTCTTATACTTAACTACACTTATCTCATTACATCTAGTGCTCTTATACTTACCTACACTTATCTCATTACATCTAGTGCTCTTATACTTAACTACACTTATCTCATTACATCTAATGCTCTTATACTTTGTACTTATCTCATTACATCTAGTGCTCTTATACTTTATACTTATCTCATTACATCTAGTGCTCTTATACTTAACTACACTTATCTCATTACATCTAGTGCTCTTATACTTAACTACACTTATCTCATTACATCTAGTGCTCTTATACTTTATACTTATCTCATTACATCTAGTGCTCTTATACTTAACTACACTTATCTCATTACATCTAGTGCTCTTATACTTAACTATGCTTATTTCATTACATCTAGTGCTCTTATACCTAACTATGCTTATATCATTACATCTAGTGCTCTTATACTTAACTATGCTTATCTCATTACATCTAGTGCTTTTATACATAACTATGCTTAACACATTACATCTAGTGCTCTTATACTTTATACTTATCTCATCATTACATCAACTACTCTTATACTTAACTACACTTATCTGATTACACCAACTACTCATACTTAACTATACCTGCCTCATTACATCTAGTAATCTTATACTTAATGATACTTAACACATTACATCTAGTGCTCTTATACTTAACTATACTTATCTCATTACATCAACTACTCTTATACTTAAGTATACTTATCTCATTACATCAACTACTCTTATACTTAACTATACTTATCTCAATACATCAACTCATACTTAACTATACCTGTCTCATTACATCAACTGCTAGAGCATTTGCCTCAAGGTATGCCTACGTGACTGCCCTGGTGTAATGTCTACATCTAGTGGGACTCACCAGCACCATCCCACATGATTCCTACAGACAATGGACCCACACACACCTACCCACACAAACTCCATCCAGCATAACACAGCAGGCATGATCACTATACAATGTAGCAGTCACAGCAAGTAACAGATAACGTAATAACTTTATCATGTACAGGATGTCCTGAAGTGATGCACTCTTGTACACAGCAATCAGTTCAGATGTACACATGATACAAACTAATAATAAACAACATTTGAAAAGCTGAATCATTGAATTGACACACATGAAAAAAAAAAGTCATATCCTGTTTAACCCTTGTGGGTTATAACTGAAATATAGTGTTCATTATTATCTCAGATTGTGGATATTTTGTTTGTTCATTCTCATCTTTCAAGAAATTACAGTATTCATATTGTGCTCTCCATCTTCTCCACATGTTTGTGTGGTATTACATATACCTTTCTATCTCATATTATGTAGTTGGTATATTCCTGTTAATTCTGTGTTGGTGTTCACAATATACAGGTGACACATGGACCATTCAAAATCACTAAAGAAGACAATCAGAGCTTTTAAAATTAAACTTCTTACAATACTGTAGATCAAGAAGGCAAATCATACTGATTGTATAAGACCTGAAGGTCTAAGAAGACTGGCCTGTACACAGCTTCCTGTTTCACTAACTAACATACTTTGGAAATATTAAGCATTGGCAGGGGCTCTGAACGAATCTCAAAATTGAGAGGGAAGACCAGGAGGACCTTCAGATGGCAGTTAGAACCATAAGCAGTATAACTCATCGCTGGCTGTTGAACGAGGAGACGGAGGGTATGTGGGAATGTCCTGAGTGCAGTGATGTTGTTTCTTAAAAAAGTTGCTTAAAAGTCGACAGGGCCGACTTCATTGCACCGGTTTTATCCCATATAGCTCGGTCTCTTTCCGCAGCGCAGAAAGCGTCGCACAAAGCACAAACTCCGTAGCTCTAATGACGACCCACAGGAGTCTCCGAAAAAATTTAACTCGTGAACTGAAGTACGCGGCCCGGGATCGAACCCACAACCTTCGGAGCCCAAGTCAAACAGCTTGACCACTTTGCCATGGAGACTCATGTTGTTTCTTAGTTCAACTCAACTCAACTTAAACATCAGAGTGGTTTAGAAAGAACAGCGGCTGTTGAACGAGGGGACAGAGCGCATATAGGAATGTCCTGAGTGCAGTGATGTCGGTTCATAGCTCAACTCAACCCAACTCAACAGAAAGAACTGTGATGGAAGGCATGGTTGCTGGAAGTAGAAGCACATGTTGAGCAACACAAAAATGGACATCTGGAGCATGAGAGTGCATTAGGCAGGGAAACTAACAAAAGGGCCTTTAGTTGAACTGTGGTAAGAGGGACACTGTACACAGGACCCCTTCATGACTGAATTAACAACGTACCACAAAGTCACTTCATAAATATCTTATATTGAATGTAAGGACCTGGAGCAGGCATTGGTGATCATGACTTTGCACTCCTCTCTGTCTCTGATATGTTGATGATGCTGGTACTATTAATATAACTATTTGTTGCCCACCGTTGAGGAGCAGTTGGCCCAGTGACTAGAATGCTGGGGTCTCCTTCAGGAGACTTGGGTTTGAATCCTCAGTAAGGTGTGGATTTTTTTCTGTCAGCGGCGAAAAGAAAACCCTAACCTGCCTAGTTTCCTCAGGCTCAAGACCTCCCCGCTCCCCTGCAAGGTGCTATAGGCAGTAGAGAACAGTGACAGTTACCCAGCTGTTGAAGGTTTCCACGTACATCTTTCCTTGTCTCTCTATCCTCTAGTATTTCCCCCTGTGCTGCTAATTCCTCTATTCCACCTGTACTGTTGATACTCCCCTTACATTTGTCTTTTCCACATGATTCTGATGAATGATCTTGGTTGGTGTATAAGTGACTACCTCATCCCAGAGACAACCTTAGCTGCACAATCCAACCAACCACGAGCAAGTCTTCAAAGTGCCAGGCATAGGTTGCTTCAGGGCCTGTGTTTCAATGGGAGATGAAATGAATCAGCAAGTATCACAGCTTTGCCTTAAAAAGGCAACATGCACCCTCATCCAAAACAATATAAACATATCGGATAGATGCATAATAAGAAAAAAACAATTACCAAAAAAGCTGTGGAAGGTAAAGTAGCTGGTGTTACTACATCAAGTGTAGTTTGGTCAAGAGAATGTAGAACTAATACTATATACCCAAACTTGCGCTGAGGCCTAGAAGCGAGATCCTATATCTTTTAAATAATGTTGACTGTTGAGTCTGAGGCATGTGTACATCTCAAGCTGAAGCTTTACAATGATTGTGCGCAACACCTCAATATCTATCATTTATAATCCAAGCATATATAAGGACCTATACATCCTGGAGTAGAAGTGAGGGACACACCCCAGGCTAGGAGAGGAGTGAGAGAGTAAGTAAGTATGTATCATATCTATATATACAAGCTGAGCTCACAATGGAGCATAGGAAATATATACATTACACAAGCCATATTTCATATCAACCTTAATGTACAGTACGCTTGCCTGACAATCTGGAGGTCGTGTGTTCGAGACCAACACTTGTAGACAGTTGACCTGGCCCCCCAGGGTGACCCAGCCTTAAATGGAAACCAGGAGAGTTCTGGGAAGCAAATATGACCCACCACATGACCCACTGAGTGCCCATTGTTCTATAAAAATATGGGTCTAGATCCATATACCCAATATAGGCATGGACAGAATGCTTGTCTAGTTCATACAGGGTGTATTTTTAATGACTGCAGTGTTTGAAAATATTGCCGGTCAAAGTTTTGTATTTACCCTCTATAAAGTTCATGCAACATAATAGGTAAATACAAAACTTGGACCGGCAATATTTTCAAACACTGCACAGTCATAAAAAATACACCCTGTAGCATATATACACAAGCTAATAAATTCAATCCAGAATTGTTATTTTGTTGTCATATGTGAAAAATGACAGAATTTGTTCATACAATCACCAATAAATAATACACTTGTAATTGTTTTCAGAATAAGAATAATTGACACTTAGAATTATTCCTTACATAGTTTTATAGCCAACACTGTATGGCATTGGTAGATGGGTATGCTTATTCCATGACCTCTGTTTCACATGCTGCCAATTATTTATTAGATGTTGCTCCAGGCCACAAATGTCCCACAGGCTAGCATCTCCTCTTTAGAACATTCCATGGCTCTCTTGCAGACAAGTTGAACAAAATCTAGTGGCTGTGTAAATGTGGTCTCTTAAAAAATTTCAAAGAACACCATGGACAGACAGAAAAACAAATGAGTAAGTCCAACAAGAAGCAAATGAAAACCATACACTGATTGGAGAAATCAGACGCAGACAGTAAACATGTTTTTGTCATGTTATGAGAAGAGATAAACTAGAGAACTTGGTGACTACTGGCAAGATTGAGGGAAAAAGAACAAGGGGAGGGCAAAGGACTAAATATCTGGATGGCTTGGCCACACAGCATCGTCAAGACAAGAACACAGAGTTGATCCACGACTGGTGATCATATGCAACATATGACCGCCCCTTATCGGCATGGCACATATGAAGATGATGAAGATGGCTCTCTTGTCCCGTGAAACTTTTCTTGTCTGGGCATATTCTAGTTTTCAGTCTCATGGAGTGTCCAAGGAATGATGATGCTGAAGGTTCTTGCCTCCTTAAACTGTTGTCTTGTTGGGACATATTCTAGTTTTCTGTCTCATAGTTTCTCCAAGGAATGATGATGCTGAAGGCTCTAGTCTCCTTAAACTGTTGTCTTGTTGGGGCATATTCTAGTTTTCTGTCTCATAGTTTGTCCAAGGAATGATGATGCTGAAGGCTCTAGTCTCCTTAAACTGTTGTCTTGTCAGGGAATATTCTAGTTTTCTGTCTCATAGTTTGTCCAAGGAATGTGAACTGTCAACTTCTGGTATGTGTGATCACTTCTGTTTGTGAGTTGCTATCTCATAGATCTTCATTGCTCATTTCATCTGTCCATGTTGTTCTCAGCAATCTTCTAAGGAAACACACCTCTGAGATCTTAAAATCATTTCTCATTCATCTCCGGATTGTCCATGATTCACTACCATATACAGATTCATCATCATCATTATCACCATGTGCCAGCCAATCATCATGGGAGGCCAAGGTTCACCAATCATACGATCACCAGTCCTGGATAAGGTCTGCGTTCTTGTCTGGATAATTCCAAATGGCCAAACCATCCATGTATTTATCTCGTTGCCTCCCTTCACCCTTTCCCCATCAATTCTGTCATTTGTCACTAAGTCTTCAAGCCTGTTTCTTCTCATAATGTGCCTAAAAAATCTTACTATCTATGTCTAATTTCTCTTATCAAATTAAAGTTGTCATTTGTTTCCTGAAGGACTGTCTCATCCATTGTTCTGTCCATCCATGGTATTTGCATTTTCCACAGAAACCACATTTCTACTGCTATCAGAATCTCAGTTTATCAGCATACTGTCCATGCTTCACAGGCACACAACAATATAGGTTCTACATAACACTTCAACACTATCTAGATTAGCTTTATATATCTTTTAAGAACTGTCTCACCTTCACTCACAGAGATATATGCATGCTATGACCAGTTTCATACTGTCATATTATCACAGCAACACCCTACATTCAACACACATATTCACCAGACTATCATACAACGACCATTAGTAGTTCGTTATCCATGAACTTGCTAAAATTAACAAGCTGGACAATGCAATTATCAACACACAATATAACCAATAAAGAAAGCCATACTACTTCTTCTTTAAACATAATAAAGTTTTGAACAATAGATTCTTTAAGTACATTAATATAACTATATACATCCAATTAGTTGCATTAACAAAGTCATTAACAAAATATGTGGAAAGGCAATTATTTCTATAATGATTCTAATTTACCATTAGTTATCTGCTGTGGGAGACTGAGAACCAATGTGGTTGTCCAGAGTGCAGAAAGGCTGATTCGATCAGCAATAAGCAATGGTATAACAACGCTGAGTAAATCCACGCTCTGTCATAATAGCATTTTAGTATCAACTGTTCACAAAAACTGACAATAGTTGAAGACTCAGAAATGAAGGCCAATTTTACATAGTTATGCATGGAAAGATGATATGTTTGACCATCTTTCTGCTTTTTTTAGCCTGGAGGAATACTTGATTATGTTCATATCTCCAGGAACCCTTCAAATAATGTCCAATGTCTAAAAGAACTCATGAAATGTCTAATATCTCAAAGAACCCATGAAACAATGTCCAATGTCTTAAAGAACAATGAAATAATGTCCAATGTCTCAAAGAAACCATGAAATAACATCCAATGTCTCAATTAACCAAGAAATAATGTCAACTGTCTCAAACAACCCGTGAAATAAGCATCCTATGTCTCAAAGAACCCATGAAATAACATCCAGTCCTCAAAGAATATACAGATATAATGATTACGGATGATGATGATGATGATGATGATGATGATATGTAGGCTATTTGTGCCAGGAGGCATCTATACGATAATTTCCAGGGTGCAACCTTGAATACATGATAAATGTAATGAAAGCAATAAACAGGATCACAATTTGCACACACAATTCTGATAAAATATGGAGCATATGAAAGGCCACTGTAATTTATTATGAATAATTGTTCTTGTTTCTGATACCATCATGTGATTGTGACATCATGTAGGAACATTCAGAAATGGAAGACTTATAAACACATGGTCAAACAAGAAGGGAGCAAATAATAGCATCAATGGCTGAATTGTTGATATGTAGCATATTTAATTGTATTTCTGTTCATTAGTGGAATAGGGAGCATCCGTTAGATCTTTTCATTAGGATATGCAGTATTACATTTTTAATTTACTGCAAAGGAATCCCGGGAGATCCCCAGAAATCATGTGATATCAGGGTGATTCTGTAGTGGGTGTAGGGGTGTGCTGATATACTGTGCAACTTGTGTAAGTGCTATTGTGTAGTTATTGAAATAAAGAATCATATAAATTGAAAGTGTTGTCGATCACTTTTGGTTGAGTGTGTGGTGGACTGCTAGACCGATCGATGGATGCAATAAATGTTTCTGGGCCCAGAGGGCCCTCATTGTCGTCGGAGTGTATATCCATATCTTGTGCTACTCATCTTATCTTGTGTATGTCCCATCTGTCTGCGCTCATCTTTGATGTATCTAGGGGTCCGTTTGCTAAGACAATGATATGTGGTTTTAGGTACTTCTTTCTGCAAACACACTTGTCGACTGACCAGGAAGTGAATTCCGATATACCTATTCTGAAAATCAACGATCCCACCAGATCTAGGTCAGTGCTAAAAATAACTATGCGGTTTGTTTGCAGTGAATTAAAAATGAAGTACCGGATGTGTTGGTCTGTTGGCAAATGAGCAGGTGGATAGATTAGCTGGGCCGGCACTGCTAAACATTCATGAGATTTTTTCCCTATGACACGCTGGTGTGTTGGGGAAAAGAGCAGGTGCATGGAATGATTGTGTCTGCACAGCTGGGTGGGGTATTGATGCATGACAAGACAGATGTGGTCGGGGTCCTTGGGATGGTGTCTATAGGTTAGAAGATCAAATAAAGCATTATGACCTGGAGAGAATGGTGCAGCAGGGAGTATCCAGGGCACTCGGTACTTACACTCGGTACTTACACTCGGTACTCCAAGGAAAGCCAGACGGACACATAATCAGGCAGCAATTGTACCTTGAGTGTTGGGGCACTTCGCTGGTTGTTAAAGATGAGGTTGGAGTGTATATGATGGGGCACTTCGCTGGTTGTTAAAGATGAGGTTGGAGTGTATATGATGGGGCACTTCGCTGGTTGTTAAAGATGAGGTTGGAGTGTATATGATGGGGCACTTCGCTGGTTGGTAAAGATGAGGTTGGAGTGCATATGAGAATGTTCTGAGTGCTGTATGTTGTTCTTGACTCACGCAATTCTACTAGCGGTACTTGATGCACCTGGTCATCTTTCCATCCAACAGACATGGGTGGAAGGAGGCAAGAGGTTCTGATCTGCCAGTCCGGGTTTAGGCTGACCAGGACCCGTATTCACCTCCATGTGAGCTTGCTGGAAGATGCTGTCTGGAGACAGGACCCAATGTCTCTGCTGTCATGAAGTCTGTTGAGGACTCAAGTCGCCATTCTACAAAACTGCAAGAGTTACAGCTATTGCCTGTGATTACAGTAAATAATCAATATCCAAGCATTGCACTCACTGCCTGGATAGCTCAAAAGTTTGCTTAGAATGAGCTTGTTGATCGCTTATCGGAATGAAGACCAAGCCATCACTAGCCCCCAAGAGTGAACAAGTCAATTCAACCAGGTGTGACAGCAACAGAAACATAAGACAGGAGTCAGGGAAGTCTTCTATCATGATACTTTTCCTCTATTTTTTTTAACTCGGCAATATACTAATTAACGTGTGCACTTAACTGATCAGACAAGTAGTTAAGTATATTAAATACCTTATGTACACCACAAAATTCACAAAGCCATGAATTAAGAGACAACATGCTTTCAGTTCCTCTTATGCCATGCCATCAATATATAATATACACATTCTAGCATAATTTTTTTCAAAATTGAATTTACATTAAGAAATTCGGAATAGGTCTAATACAGTAATAAAAGCAATAATTTAGTATTTTCTTACCATGTATTTAAAGAAACAAAATTGACAAACTTGTTTATAAGCAGTATTTGTTTAACAATTCACACATTTCATAAAACATATAATTTGGTTAAGTAAATGACATCCTTTCAATATTCCTTAAAAACAAAGCAATTAAATATCTATAGCAATGGTGAAGAAGAATAAAGCACCAATCAAAGAGAGACAAGTACGACATCTAAACCAAGAAACGGCAATTGGCAGGTTCAAAGAAATCTGTAACACCTTACATAATTCATCACGTACGCTGACACAATTACTTACAATCGAAACGTACAAATATACATTTATGAGATAATGCACATATAATGTTGCCTGGCAATGAATAACCATTATGTCAACAGGTGTTTTGATAGGCCTAAATCTTCTTGTTCTTTCTGACTTTGATACTTAAGTTGTCCCAGCTCTGGGGTTATTTAACCCAAAACTTGGCTGTCCTGACATTGTGTATATATAATATACCAAAATCATCATCCAGTGCCTTGCCGGCTGGCATAGGCAATCATGCCTCTCCACAAAGTGTGATCTCCGACGCAAGGATCAATTTGTGTGTTGACTCCCTTCTGTACCATGACGCAAGAATGTCAAGAATCTTCTCGACACTGTCTTCCTCTCTCTCTCTTTCTGCAAATCTTTCAGGCTGGCACATGTTCCAATTTCTGTCTTCTCATAACGTGGCCAAAAAAAACGATGATTGCCTCTTTCTGATGTTTGTGATAAGTTGTCTTTGCTGACTCAGCTTCCCTTAAAATGTCTTGATTGCTCATTTTGGCTGTCCAATCAACTTTCAGCATTCTTCTATAAAACCACAACTCCACAGATTTGCTAATTGTCCACGATTCGCAGCCGTATGTTAAAACTGGTTCTATGTAACATGCAAGAACTTTTTTCTAACCTTCAAGGACAATGACTTATTGCACAAAACGTTCTTCATTTCGTGCAATAAGTCACTGTCCTTGAAAGTTAGAAAAGGAGTATAACATATTAACATACAAAGGGCCCATAAAGGATTTCCAACATCCATACCATCTTGGCATGTTGGGAATATGATGCTCATCATCAAGTGCCCTGCCAGGTGGTTTAGGTGTTCATGTCTTTCCACAGATCTGTCATTTGTGCTCTGGAGTGACTCTGCTGATCATATTCCTCCATCCTGTCTCAATCTATCCAGCATTATTTCTCTTGGTCTGCCTCTAACTCTTTTCCCCACTGGTCTTTTTAGCTGTCACTATGTTCTCCAATGCCTCTCTTCGCATCACATGACCAAAGAATGTTGTTGTCTCTTTCTTAAAGTTGTATATAATGTTCTAGTTTTATTAGCCACTTCCAGGAAATGGTTTTTAGTTACTCTGGCAATCCACGGTACTCGCAACATTTGCCTCAGGAACCATATCTCTGTTGCTCCCAGAATGTTCCTAATTTGTCCATGATTCGCTGCCATACAGCACAACATTTGATACTATGACAATATATTTGCACTCCGAAGGCACTCAAATGGTCATGAGGTCAGTTTCAAGCCAACCATGCTTTCTCCCAGAAAATTATCTGCTGGTCATTTTATGAGAGCGGATCAACCTTGGAGTGGCAAACAAATCATAACTCAAGGTGAATCTAAACCCCAGATTGCAAAGACATCAATTAAATTCCTACCTCCATAGGTACATTGCCGCCTTGACAGACGATAGTTTATTTGATTGTGCTTCAAAAAGGCATACTAACTACAACCCATGGCGGTAGCAAATGTGACTGATCAGACCAATTCGCGCTGTACATGTCTGTCCACAATGGATGCATATGAACACATGGTCATTTTCACCAGCACGCACCATCACACGTCTCACTCGCTCAGTGTGTGACCTATCTGCAATCATTTTTCATACTATACCACTAAACTCGTATGTTGATACAGATGCTTGTGTGTGTGTATTCATGCAATCCTACACACCCTGGTATAGAAGAGGAGCAACACAATAAAATAATCTACACAAATACCCATGTATGTTAAATAAAATATGTGCTGTTTACATACTCAATCATTCCTCTTCTACCCTGAGGTGCAGCGCTAACCGTATGGTCATATTTTTTTATTTGACATAATCACATGTACACACTGGCCAGGAGAGCACATCATGGAGAACTGAACACCAGACATTCATGTTAGATGGTGGGGATGTCACCTCTATACCACAAAGATACCTGTTAAATAAAACTTAAGTAGTCACAATCTGACAAAATAAAAATTTTCCCCTTGGCTAATCTGCCAGATTGGACACTTCCACAGTTCCTGTCTATAGTGAAGGCTACTGGCCATTAAGTTGAGATTCAATTTCCCTAAGTGTCTTTGATGATTTAGGTTTCAGCTTAATCGTGTCATCCTGATTAAAATATTTCATTTTATCCCTAAATGACATCCTATCCATACCCCGAGTGGCCGACTGCGACGCAATCTTGGCTTCAATCCGTGAACGCGGGTCTCGATAGAATTCTTGAGTGCCAATAACATTTGGGGTGTTGCCGGAGGTGTTATGGCCAAATTCCAGTCTGCTGCTGTCTGTGGATGTGTTGTTAATGTCATGCAGTGGGTGAGAATCTGAATCAAAGACGTCAGCATCCGGGCTGTAAACAGGAGCAGGGGGAAACCCCTGGTCGATGGACAGGGACCCCACAGGTGACCTGTACGAAGACACAGAGTGACTCGGTGTACGCTCTTTGTAGGTGTTCATTTCCGTGTTGAAAGATACAGATTTCTTGGCTGGGGGTGGCGGCTCCTGGGCATTCCTTAAGGCTGATGGAAGACCCCCACTTGTGCTGCTGTTGAGGTTCTGAGGAGGGAGAGGGAACTCCATACTGTTGCTTCCCCTGAATGATGCCCTTTGCTGGTGTTGTGTGAATGTGTCATATGAAGACTTTCTCTCCGGAGGTGGAGGCGCCAGAGTTGACGAATCAACAGGGACTTGGCTGGGAACATTTGCATACGGTGTATAATCCAAGGAACTCTGACCCAGCTGAGGTCCAGGTGGGTTTTGCATATTATTTAAGGAACCAAGGACGGGCCTGTTCTCGTTGTATCTGTCCTGGAAGTCTATAGGATGGTCCTGGTCCTGAAGCAGAAGGATACAATGGTGTAAGAGACTGAGATGCAGCATATCTAGATAACAATGGCACAATATAGATAACAATGGCATAACAATATACTCAGACTTGCAATTCGCAATATATACACATGGAGAGTTGGACACTGAAAATATATATATATATATTCATTCAAAACCTGAAGTATACTGAGCCTTCAATTAAAACAATATATTGATTTGGATGTGAATCATCAACCATTTAACAATTCCTAAAGAAGAAAATGTTGGCCTTTGAACTTAAACGTTATAGAAATATTCTTAGATTACAGTGGATCAAAAGGAAACTGAAATACTGTTGGCCATATTCTATGTCACAGTGGGTTAGAACAAAAAGTACTGGTGGGTATGGTGCCCGGGAGGAGAAGCAGGGGTCAAACAACAAGAAGGTGGATGAGAACATAAAAGACACCTTGGGTATGAAAATGCATGAAGCAGGAGAACTAGCAGGCGATAGAGAATCTCTCTGGAAGGGTATGATGATAGTGAAGCTTTGCAAAGGACATGGCACATGGTGATGATGATTAATACCTTAATTGAAGTGTTTACATAAATTTTGGACCATAAATATACAATGAGAATTTAGGCGTTTACTTTAATTTTGGACCATACAGATATAATGAGAATGTAAGTATTTACATTAATTTTGAACCATGATGGCGGCAGCAAACTGTGAGCAGCGCCATCTATGTCTTCTGTACGAGGGGCTGGTCATGTCTGTTTTGGAGTATGCAATGGCAATCCTGACTCTCAGCCATAAGCAGATAGAAAGGATGGAAAGGATACAGAATGAAGCTATGCGCATTATTCTTGGATGTACAAGAGATACAGCATGCAGGGCGATGCGCTACCTTCTTGATTTTCCAACCATTGAAGAGAGAATACAAGTTTGCAGGGCAACGCGCCTACCTCAGAATTAACGCAAACACACAACATCCACTGCATAGTGAAATTAGGAAGGTGAAGGGCAGCAGATTAAAAAGAGGACGGTCGTGGATGGGTCAAGCCGAAGACATTCTTCAACAGGTGTGTTCACTTGAAGACTTAGAACCTGGCGAGGAGTGGGTGCAAGTGCCAACAGACTTCTGCACATCCTTTTCAGTTTGCATCCAACTAGATAGAAAATGCAGACAAGAAAATCCGGCTGCTGTTGAGGCTGAAGTACAAGCGTTGATTTTCGAGAATTCGCTAGACGGTGACGCGGTCATCTACACAGATGGGTCGGTCGTCCGACATGTGAGAAGCTCATGGGCCTTTACAGCTCGGGCCGGAGGGAGAATTGTGAAGGAGGACTCTGGTGCTTTCACTGAAACCACAAGTAGCCTGACCATGGAAGTCATGGCAGTAAGTAAAGCAATAACATGGCTCGAGACACAGACATTCACTAGGGCTTGTTTCCTTAGCGACTCAATGAACATGATCAAGAGGATAGAGGAGGGGTCGATCCGAAGAGAATGGCTGCTGCCTCTGAAGCGGTCTCGGCTGGCAAAGATTAGTTTCATCTTCGTGCCAGGTCATGCGGGAGTACAAGGAAATGACCGGGCTGACAAGCTCGCAGGTGAGGCTACTGTGAAGGGCGGACGCGCCATGGACCAGGCTGACATTCTGAATGCTTTACGAGAAGTGAGACTTTTGCGAGAACCAAGTGATGACTGTGAATCTACAACAATGGCCAGACTGCAGGAGCAGCAAATTAAAAGAGGGGTGGCCAAACAAGAACACTACGCAGGAAGCCAAAGAAGATTGATAAACCAACACAGAACTGGCGTCGTTAGCCGCTACACGCTGCGGGATTTGCTGAGGAGGGGATCCGAGCACTTATGGACTGAATGGTTCGATGTGCAACGAGGATGATCTGTCGACTAACTAACTAACTAACTAACTAATTTTGAACCATAAAGATATAATGAGAATTTAAGTATTTACATTAATTTTGAACCATACAGATATAATGAGAATGTAAGTATTTACATTAATTTTGGACCATAAAAATATAATGAGAATTTAAGTATTTACATTAATTTTGGACCATAAAGATATAATGAGAATGTAAGTATTTACATTAATTTTGGACCATAAAGATATAATGAGAATGTAAGTATTTACATTAATTTTGGACCATAAAGATATAATGAGAATTTAAGTATTTACATTAATTTTGGACCATAAAGATATAATGAGAATGTAAGTATTTACATTATTTTTGAACCATAAAGATATAATGAGAATTAAATTATAAAATGTATTCAAAAGTATATTTTCCAACAAATACAAAACATACACTACTTTCTTCAGCATAATAATGTGTTTAAAGTATTTCAGGCAAAGTATCATTCATTTATTCATTTCATACAGGCAGCATGTTCAAATGGAAGATAAACACGTTTTTAAACATCCAGTGTGCTGATGCTGAGGTAAGGGGTTCAACCCCTACACCGGACAGTTGGACTAAAATGTTTTGACATCGAGTGTAGTCTACACACTACTACTTTTAGTAGTTGCTGGACTGAATTTTTGCATGTTGATTAGCTTTCCCTATTATCAGTGTCCCTCGCCATCAGACGAACCCACTCCAACTTTAGAGGTACTTGTAATTTACATCCCCAAGTCAAGGACGAGAAGTCAACATTTTAGCCCAACTGGCCGGTGTAGAGGTTGAATCCGCTACCTCAGCATCAGCACACCGGATGTTTAGGAACAAGTGCTCTTATTTAGTCAGTCATGCTGACCTTTTTGGCTGATTATATTTTCCTGCTATTCTCCTTATAGTGTTGAAAAGCTCTCTGTGATTTCCTTTTGCTGCTGCTAGCTCCACCCTTCCCACTAGACCATCCAAATACTGTCATTTATTCGCCCTTATCTGATTTCTAGCATCGTTATTAGCTTCTATTTAATGTTCATGGGCTCTGACTTAAAAAGCTCTGGTTTTACTATTGCTTAAATTTTGCAATTTTGTTTTACTTTTCAGGTATTTTCTAATCCGAAGTCTTAGAATAACACACCTCAGTGATCTGGCACAAGAGAGAAAACAACTCCCTACAAATGTCAACCTCAGGCAAGGACCAGGAGGCCACCAAACCGGCCACCGGTGGACAGACAGAAAAAGACATCAAAAGTAAAGGTGGTAGCACAAACTAATCATACCACTACAAGAATGCAATTAAGTCAACAAAATTATGGGAAAATGTAATAATGGCATGTGAACATGTTACTTCACTCTTCATTACATCTCTTCTCACCTGAGGTCCTGTGCTTCTTTTCTCCTGTTTTTTCTGCAGTCGCTTTGCAATCTCCTCCCTCTTCTCCTCCCTCTCCTTCTCGTATGCTTCTAGTCGCCGCTCAAGCCTACAACAATACATAACATGTATGTTGAATAAACAAAACAATACATAACATGTATGTTGAATAAACAACAGCAACGGCTGTAACTTACACTTAGCTAGTACACATCCAATCCGATATTACTTACCCATGACCAAACGCCAAATACTAACTTCATTTTCACTTCTTCTTTCACCTGTTACACTCCTCCCCCCACACACACACACACACATTGGGGCTGAGCCCTCAACCAACTCACTCTCGCTCCAAGCTCTCCTGTCCATAGCTATTCCATGCAGCTCCACCCATGTCCTCCCCACATCATATATTTCTGTTTCTATCCTTTAATGTGGCATCAGAGTGTCCCACAAATGTACCAGCTCTGGCTTTAATGTGGCATCAGAGTGTCCCACAAATGTACCAGCTCTGGCTTTAATGTGGCATCAGAGTGTCCCACAAATGTACCAGCTCTGGCTTTAATGTGGCATCAGTGTCCCACAAATGTACCAGCTCTGGCTTTAATGTGGCATCAGAGTGTCCCACAAATGTACCAGCTCTGGCTTTAATGTGGCATCAGAGTGTCCCACAAATGTATCAGCTCTGGCTTTAATGTGGCATCACAGTGTCCCACAAATGTAGCAGCTCTGGCTTTAATGTGGCATCAGAGTGTCCCACAAATGTAGCAGCTCTGGCTTTAATGTGGCATCAGAGTGTCCCACAAATGTACCAGCTCTGGCTCTAATGTGGCATCAGTGTCCCACAAATGTACCAGCTCTGGCTTTAATGTGGCATCAGAGTGTCCCACAAATGTACCAGCTCTGGCTTTAATGTGGCATCAGTGTCCCACAAATGTACCAGCTCTGGCTTTAATGTGGCATCAGTGCATCCCAAAAATGTACCAGCTCTGGCTTTAATGTGGCATCAGTGTCCCACAAATGTACCAGCTCTGGCTTTAATGTGGCATCAGTGTCCCACAAATGTACCAGCTCTGGCTTTAATGTGGCATCAGTGTCCCACAAATGTACCAGCTCTGGCTTTAATGTGGCATCAGAGCGTCCCACAAATGTACCAGCTCTGGCTTTAATGTGGCATCAGTGCGTCCCACAAATGTATCAGCTCTGGCTTTAATGTGGCATCAGAGTGTCCCACAAATGTACCAGCTCTGGCTTTAATGTGGCATCAGTGCGTCCCACAAATGTATCAGCTCTGGCTTTAATGTGGCATCAGAGTGTCCCACAAATGTACCAGCTCTGGCTTTAATGTGGCATCAGTGTCCCACAAATGTACCAGCTCTGGCTTTAATGTGGCATCAGTGTCCCACAAATGTACCAGCTCTGGCTTTAATGTGGCATCAGAGTGTCCCACAAATGTACCAGCTCTGGCTTTAATGTGGCATCAGTGTGTCCCACAAATGTACCAGCTCTGGCTTTAATGTGGAATCAGAGTGTCCCACTAATGTACCAGCTCTGGCTTTAATGTGGCATCAGTGCGTCCCACAAATGTATCAGCTCTGGCTTTAATGTGGCATCAGTGTCCCACAAATGTATCAGCTCTGGCTTTAATGTGGCATCAGTGCGTCCCACAAATGTATCAGCTCTGGCTTTAATGTGGCATCAGTGTCCCACAAATGTATCAGCTCTGGTTTTAATGTGGCATCAGTGTCCCACAAATGTATCAGCTCTGGCTTTAATATGGCATCAGTGTCCCACAAATGTACCAGCTCTGGCTTTAATGTGGCATCAGTGCGTCCCACAAATGTACCAGCTCTGGCTTTAATGTGGAATCAGAGTGTCCCACTAATGTACCAGCTCTGGCTTTAATGTGGCATCAGAGTGTCCCACAAATGTACCAGCTCTGGCTTTAATGTGGCATCAGAGTGTCCCACAAATGTACCAGCTCTGGCTTTAATGTGGCATCAGTGTCCCACAAATGTACCAGCTCTGGCTTTAATGTGGCATCAGTGTCCCACAAATGTATCAGCTCTGGCTTTAATGTGGCATCAGTGTCCCACAAATGTATCAGCTCAGGCTTTAATGTGGCATCAGTGCGTCCCACAAATGTATCAGCTCTGGCTTTAATGTGGCATCAGAGTGTCCCACAAATGTATCAGCTCTGGCTTTAATGTGGCATCAGAGTGTCCCACAAATGTACCAGCTCTGGCTTTAATGTGGCATCAGAGTGTCCCACAAATGTACCAGCTCTGGCTTTAATGTGGCATCAGTGTCCCACAAATGTACCAGCTCTGGCTTATGGACATGAGTCCAAGCAATGACCACAACTTAACAGAAGTCTTTAGACATCAATACAAATTTATCTTGGTACTATACAAAGTTAGTTGAAAAGGGCAGTGCATTTAATTAAAGGTAAAAAGCTTACCGACAATTCTAACCTACATAGTCTTCAGCTACTGCCACTCCACAAATGCTTACTTTTAATAAGGTCAAAGTAATTCACAAAATCCTATTTCAAAATGCTCCACGCTACCTTTGGCCATTGTTTAAATATAACACAAGACATAGGAAGCAACTAAACATACTTCATGTTCCTAAACCTAGGACAGACTTATATAAAACAAGCTTAGCATACTCTGACACTCAGCTGTGGAACAATCTTCCACAAGAAATCAAAGACACCACCAGTCACTATACATATAGTTGCAACCTGTTTGAACACTATCTCAGAACAAACTACATGCCCCCCTAAAAAATAATAATAAAAATTATCTCAAATGACAACTAGTATAATAAACATTCCCATATGTATGGTACGATACACCTTCCTTGGGTATTTATAATGGCCATGTAAGAAATTGCCTTAGTGAGTCATGTATTATTGATTATTTTCCATGTGTTTTAATGCATATTGTTCTCATGGCTGTCTAAGATTAGCTTCATAATTGATGTATGAATGAAATAACGTATGAGAGGACAGAGAGAAGAAGGGCAGAATTTCAGACGGGCCTGCGTGTCCAATTCTTAACCCTTTGAAAATAAAGTTTGTGTGTTTGTTCCTTTACCCGACTTTGCAATCAACCCCAGCATGCATTAGTTGTTTGTAATATTCTAGGCAATTTTACATTCAGTAGTCTGCCATTACTTTCTAATCTCCATGTGTTTTAAGGTCTTCCTATTTTTCTTTTTGCTTGAATTCCAGACAAAGGTCTTTCTAGTTATTAGTTTTCTCAATGTATGTCCTATCCAGTGTCAGCATAACTGACTACTGGATATTGAATTTAATCATCAACATCACTGCACTGAGAACATTCCAACACATTCTCCATCCTCGCATTCAAATGCCACTGAATTGGTAAAGCCAAATAGTAAAAAGGTGGACAAATCATACAAGTAGATGTTTACCCACATCAGGACAACACAATTGTCATTTGCTGGTTGTGTTATGAGAAGACCTCAGAAATGTGACAATAAATAATAGTGAGGGTGTTACAGAACAACCAGATCTAGCCAACAAGAGACCAAATAAACACACAAAATATGACTGACCAGCTCGACAAGTGGAAGAACACACACAAATATTGACAAACACTTCAATCAAAGTCTTTATCAAAATAGAGAAACCTACCCAAAGTTGAATATTTATAACAAGTGATTCTAGTAAACACACTTGCTATAGTGTGAATGAGTTCATGCACTGAGATGAGAATCTTCAGGTCTAACCCTACACAGGACACTGAACACTGATGGGCTAACAGATAATGTGGTGGGCACGCTAGACAAGCTGATAATGTCAAACACAGGTTCGAACACTTGGGCTCGTCGCTTGGCAAAGTGAGGGAAAGACTGACCACCTATTCCTCCTTGCACTCAGGCCTACATAAAGTGATGACACTATCACATCAAAGACTCATAGCAAGAAACTGCAATTCTTTTCATGGGCAAATTCAATTGTAATGACGACAGACCTTGAATCCAATCAATCAATCAGTCAGTCAGTCAATCAAGTTTACTTACACCTGTAACCGATCTTGCTCCTGGCTGGCATCCACCCTCTGATTTGCCAGCTCAAAATGACGCATTCGTTCTCTAGATTTTTCAAGGTCTCCCTTCAGGGACTGAATGAGATTCTCCCGATTCTGAGGCAGAGAATAAACAAACAGATATTTCATAAACTTTCCATGAGGCGCCAAAGACTGTTTATGTAATGTAGGTGTACAACCTATCACATGTTACTGACATATTGTAACTGTTATGCTAAACATTATTTATATATATTCTATCACAACAAGTATTACTTTCATACCGTAACATCCCCTCTGGCATGTCTCCACCTTGTCGTGGTCGAGGGGCTTGCGTGTTCAATGACCCCAAGAGCTCTGCCGATGGAAGCGCAACTACATGTCGGACAGGACAACCTGCTGCTCTGCTGGTAAACTGAGGATAGCAGTCAGTCCGAAACAGGCACACAATGCCACCAATTCTTGGTCCGGACACATACTCTAAGGCTCTCTGCTGAGGGATATGGCTGAAAGCCTCTAAGCCATAACCCCCCCCCCCCCCCCCCCCCCCCCCCCCCCCCCCCCGGATGATGAGAGGGCCTGGCCGTTACTCGCTCTCTACTGCATGGAGGTAAGGTAAGGTGCTGAGCCGGCAGCACATGTAGCCCACCTCAAGAGCGTTACTCCAAAAAGTGTCCCAATCGCACGCAATGGCTATGATGCAAGTCTCTATAAAGAAAAACTCATTGAGCGAGTATAGTCAAAAGTGAAGAAAAGACTCATTAACATGAAATGGAACGCTTGGCTAGCGAATCCATTTCCTGGAAGTCCGAAGTGAAAAGCTGCAGAGTGAATGCCATCTGCAGACTAAGGTAGAAAAACGTCTCATCAACACAAGATGGAATGCTTGGCTAGGGAATCCATTATATGGAAGCCCGAAGAGAAAGCTTGCTGAGTGGATGTCGCCCACAGACTGACAAAACCCAGTGCAATAAAATTAATCCTCTTGCCTCTGACTGACTGACTGGCACCTGGCCATCTTGAGATGATAGTTTGTAAAATGGGGTTATACCTCTCCATAACACAAAGCCTGGGCTGAATTTACAGACCATGTGTTGTCCATGCAGCATGACTCCTGTATCTGCCTGTCTAGTTTACTCCAGATGAAAAGTAACACCAATATGTCCGGAACAGGACAAGCTGCAGAAGCTGCCGGATCAGCAAAACAGTGCTCTAATTGTCTGCTTGTCGGAGCTTTAAAATCCTTTTAACTGTCAATTATCACCCCCCCCCCCAATAACTGTCAATTATCTCCTCCCCCCCCCCCCCCCCCACCCCCACCTAAGAACCACAAAATGAAAACAGTAGGGTAACTAAGAACATACCCAACCAAAAGCCAAAGAAGGAAGCTCACTAAAATATTTATCTGGCACTGATTTTAGAACAATAACACTGTGGACAGATAGAAAGACCAATGAAGATGCCTTGAATGAAGTAACTCACTAAGAGAACTTGTTACTCGCATCAGAGAAAGACAGTCCACATCCTTTGGGCATGTCATGAGAAGAGGGAAGCTGGAGTATGTCATCACAATAGGAAGGTTGGAGGTGAGGAGAGGCGGGAGAGAGCAAGAGAGGATGCTGGACAGTTTGACATCATGGCATGGAGAAATATCTGCATCAGGAATCATTTGTAGCAGAAGAGACAGAAGGCTGAAGACAGACATGATCACCAATGCCACATAGCATGGACTATAAGAAGATTGGCAGTACACGAGACAGAAGGCCGTAGACAGACATGATCACCAACGCCACACGGCATGGACTATAAGAAGAAGATCTTAGATATCAAACTGAGTAATTATCCCCATGGTGAAGGGATCAAGCTGCCTGCCACCCGTTTCGGGAGTTGTAGGTTTGTCATTTGGACTAAATTTTTTCAGAGATCCTGGGGAGTCGTCGCTGGCGCTATAGAGTTTGTACTCTGTGCAACAATTTCAGCAGGTCGCTCTGAGGAAAGAGACCAAGCCAAATTGGACCAAACTAGGACCAGTGAATACTGTCCGGCTTGCCTTTAAAACTCCTTAGTTATCTCTCTCTCTCCACCCCTACAATGCAATACTTTTTTTACAGGCACATACACAACCAAATGTCAAAGAGGAAAATCTTTTTTCTTTAATAATAATTCTTGGCTTTGATTTTAGATATCAGATCTGCTGAAAATACGATGAACTAAGCTTTATAAAAAGAATGAAAGAAACTAAGTGAAATAGTTATATTCTTCTTCTTTCGTTCGCCTGAAATATGTCTATAACTGCAATGTTGTCTCTTGTATGAATCTAAGTCTTTTTTAGTGCACTAAGCGGTCCATAGAGTTTATCTTCCACTGTTGTCTCTCTAGGCCAGAAGTTACATGAAATGTTACATGAAACAAATACTCACATGTGACCTCTCCATCAGTTCATTCATCCTCATTGTCTCCATCTCTTGTCTCGGATACCTCCTTTAAACGTTTCTGAAACTCGTACTCCATTTTCATCTTGCGCAACCTCTCCTGATCCTTAATGTACAGAAAATTATACTCATGCGTTAACATAAATAAATGAAATTTATATGAGGAGCAAGTGACTGTGCATGCATGTGTGCGTTTCTTTTTTTAAAAGAGGAGGAGACAGAGCATGTGTCAAAATGTGGTGATGTTGATTCTTAAATTCAGGAAGTCTCCATAGTGAAGTTGTTATGCCTCCTGCATCGCACTCCAAAGATTGTGGATCTATTCAGGGCTACTCGGTTTGGTTTACGAGTGCAATTTTCTCAGAGACTCTTGGGGATCATCGCTGGAGCTACGGAATGTGTGCTTTGTGCGACACTTTCGGCAGGCTGCCCTGCAGAAAGAGACTGAGCCATATGGGAATACCTGGTGCAATAAAGTCGAGCCTCTTGTCTTTTAAACTCATTTTTTGTTAATAATTCAGTAGTCAATGTCCCAGTGTGATAGATGACGCATGGTAGGAATGAGAATTGCTTGGACAACCTCTCTCTTTCTGTTTCTAATGTAAGAAGTTTGTTCTGTGGTATAGCAACAACAGCGGCAGCAGCAACAACAACAATAGCAGCAGCAGTAGAAGCAGCAGCAAGAAACAGTAGAAGCAACAACAATAACAGCAGCAGTGGCAACAACAACAAACAACAGCTGCAGCAATGACAACAATAACAACAACAAACAGCAGCAACAACATACATCATGTCAAAGACTTAGGAGAGAGCTCTAAGCTGAGGAGAGCTAAAATAGAGCTTAGGAAGAGGGCAAGTGACGTAACAGGATAGGAGACCAGACAGAAGAGACACTAACGCTATAAATAGCGATAACGGGACACACTTGTGTCAACAAGGAGGGCAACGAGTGCAGATGAGCTGGGGTTACCCAAGAGACTGGGAAACCTACTTCACGAGAGAGGACCAAGTAATTCTGGTCAGCACAGCCCAGTGCCCAGCACGTAAACTAACGAACGCACGCTGAGCTAATTGCTCATGGCTGAACACGCCACGCTCAAGCGGGCTGAGACAGAGGACGGACGGCGTAGGAATCAGACGTGTATCCGCTAGGGATACCTTGTTGTTGTTAAGGACAGTATAATAGTTTAGCTTAGCTTCAGTAGTTCTAATATATTAATATCATCTCCTCATTCCATCTTATCTTCATCACATCCTATGATGTTTAATACCGTTGTGGTATTCCGCTCGTGGAGCTATTGTATAATCAGCTCCGAATAAAAATGTATCCTTTTGCAAACAATACGAGTTGTCACTTTCGTGTAGTGCAAAAGAAGGGAATCCTTGTATGCCTGTCGCAAGTGAGTTGCTGACACATCAACAACAACAACAAACACAAACAACAACAACAAACAGCAGCAACAACAACAAACAGCAACTGCATCCAAGGACAAAGACATACCTGTGGGCTCAAGTAAGGCCTGGACTCCAACTCAACCACCTCTTGTTCCAGAATCCTGAAGAGCTCTTCCTTCTCCACCTCCTCTGCCTTCTCTTTGGCATCTCTGTCCCACGCTGACCTGGTGTTTATATCACTGCGATCTCGGATTTTAGCCTTGGAAACTGGCACAAAGGGCTTCACCTTAACAAGCAAGGCAACCAAATACGGGTTAATATCATCATGAATTTTAACTTTCAATCTTGGAAGGCTACAGTAAATGCCTACTGGGCATAACAAAAACACAGGCATATTACTTTCTTCCCTCTTCTTTCGTCCTTTATCCATCTCTATTTCTTTTGCCCTGTGGATTCCAGACAAAGACCTTTCTAGTTATACTATTCTCAGGTTTACTCAATGCATGTCCTATCCAGTGCCAGTTTCTCTTCTGCACCTATTGATTCATTGGTCTGGTATTTGTCTAGTTTACATGAGCTCCACATCGACGATTCTGTCATACCATTTTATTCATTCTATTTTGCGCCCGGTTCCGTGTCGAAATGGTTACGGACGCAATTCATAATCCCACATACTGCGGTCGTAACACAGCTGTGTTGGTTTTTTTATGAAATGGTATAGGTGTCAGTCGTTCAGAAAGCAATGGCAAACTACTGAACATAAACTTGCCCAAGAATCATGAACAGCCAAAAAATGCTTGGGTTGACTGCTACATCCGTAAAGGATATGCATCTAACTTAAGTAACCAATTAATGTTTATAGTTCTGATATATAAGGTATATTACTTTTACAGGGGTCACATACAAATACAGTCCTTTTTACAGACCTCACAGGGCACAAAAACTGGAGGGAGACCTAACCAATGACCAAGTCCTACAATAAACAAATGAAAATCGTAAACTGATTAGAGAAATTAGATGTAGACAGTCAACATTTTTTGGTTACATGTATGTTTTATGTACCTGGATGGCTTGGCCACGTGGCATGGTTGAGACAAGAACAGTGAGCTGATACATGACTCTGTTGATCAAGTGAGATGGCAAAACATGACCGTCCACGCTTATCGGCACGGCACATGATGATTATGAACTGTATACGGGTGGCGGGATAGGGGTAACCCCTATCAAAGGAGAAGTAAGGTGCCTCCTTCCCTTCGCTACCTACAGGACACCCTTGGGCGAAAAATGGGAGTACCCGCTACCCCAATCAGGGCCGCGTTAAACCATGGGTGCAGGTGGTGGATGAAGTAAAACAGCAGCCGAGAAATAGTTGTTCATTATGGTCTCCAATTTCACAACGGTAGGCAGAGGCTCTCTTTTTGGAGACAATAGCTACAGTCATTAACCAGTAAGATCACTGCTAAGAAGGAAAGCAATGGCAAACTACCTTCTTAACAGATGCCAAGAAAGCCATGTTTTGTAGTTTGATAGACATTCAGAGAGCCATATATGGAGAAGTGAATTAGATACAAAGAATAATATTGTGAGGGCATGAAGGAGCTGCGACAGACAGCAAAAGATGGGGACAGTTTGGCGTTAGTTGGTTGAGACCCTATGCTCCAACTGGGAATAAAGGACAAAAGAAGAAGAGGAGGACACAAAAAATGTGTACATGAGCTGAGGGCTACTATTCTTGAAGGCAGACATGGATGTCCGGTAGTAAGGGTGGAATGATCTGAATATCCAACAGCATAACTGTCCGTTAAATGTGTGTCAGTAGCTTCACTAATCAGTATTGCTGTTTCAGTATGTAAGTTCAACATCAACTGTCATCATTCATGTGAACAGAACTGTTTGAACAACATGGAAACTGTTATTTGCGTCTATGCATGTCCTTGTTGTGACAAGTGTACAATAGAAACTATGGTTTGTACATGCTTGCCTGCAGACCAAGTAGTCACGGATTCAATTCTACATTGAGGCTTGTAAACGGGAACTTTACTTATTACTTTTATATGAACAGTATATTATAAATAGCCAGCTTCATGGCTTAGAGGTTATGACTTTTCTCCGTAATCTCGTATACTCTCGTCGGTAACGTGATGAGAATCAGCAGTGGTTCGAATCGCATCGGTAACTTACAGGGTATGTGAGCCTGCCGCTCAGAAAGCAATGGCAAACTACTGAGCGTAATCTTGCCAAGAAATCAACATACAGCTGAAAAATGCTGGTGTTGACAGCGATGTCCTGTAAAGGATATGCAAAAAAAAAAAATTATAAATACACAATTATATTATTTCATAATCTCATGTTGAATCTGTCAGTAAGCTATGGTGATCATACTCCAGCATCAATACCCTCAACACATGTGAATTTATGCAACAGGAGTGGGAAGGGAAGAACAACAAAGGAAAGAATGAGTTTAGAAACACTTTCTGAGGGAGGTGTATTGCTTGCTGACCCAGCAGTCACAGATTCAATCCTGGATCAGGGCATTTCACTGACCCAGATCCCTAGCCTAAAATGGATACCAGGAAATGTCTTGGAAAATAAAGGCGGCCGATGTGGTACCGACCACGTCACCTACAGAGTGCCCAGTTGGTTTGTAAAATTATGGACACTGTGTGCCAAAGCGCCGAAGGCATGTGAAAGGCACCTTGCTTACTTCACGAAGCAAGGAGAAAGAACCAGACAACCAAACAACATGACTCATTGACAGTTTGGCCATGTGACATTTGTTTTTAGCGCTTGCTCACTTTGAACTCTAGCGTAGTCGACACACACACTACTTCTAGTACAGCTGGACTGAATTTTGCATATGGATTAGCCTTACCTATTAAAAGTGTCCCTCAACATCAAGGCAAACCCACTCCGACTTCAAAGGTACTTGTAATTAACATTCATAAGTCAAGGACGATATGTCAACATTTTAGTCCAACTGTCCAGGGTAAGGGTTTAACCCCTTACCTCTGCATCAGCACACAGGATGTTTAAGAACATGCGTTTGTATCCATTCAGCCATGCTGACCTATGATGTGGCATATTAAAACTTGGCTCATTGACAGTTTGGCCGCGTGGTATATTGAATAAACGCACAAAGGCCTGATCTGAGACCATGGCGATTGTCTGAGATGGTTATTCGTGACGACCCACACTTAGTAATATGGAACAAGTTAATCTACCAGACCTGAACTTGGAAGAAAATTTCCTCATATACAACATCACGTCTCAGAAACCGACGTACATTAGCAGCAGCAGCAATCAACATCCTAGTGGCTATTAGAGAACCATGATTTTTTTTTTTTTTGGGGGGGGGGGGGGGGTGTGTGTGTGTGTGTGTGGTGGTGGTGCTGGTCTCGCTCTATCTCTCTCTGGAAGGACAGGCAGGGGTTGGGCAGCCCAAAGATGGACAGCGGACACTGCAGACACCTTGGTCATGTAGCTGCATGAGGCAGAGGAACTGACAAGAGATCTAGAGACTTTTCGGTGGTCTATAATGAAAGCCAGGCTCTGCAAAGCACCAGCAAGATGATGAAGGGAATAACAGTCTCCAGTAGGCCGTAATGAGACTGACATCCTGCAATGGCCTAGCCACATGAAAACCATCATGGTCCATGATGATGATACATATGTAAAACACATCTCTCCTCAACTCATTCACACCAAGCCGTTCTAACGCTCGCTATCTGGTGCAGCTCAGTGCATGTTCTTCAACTTGCTAAAATTCAGCACTTCCTGGACGAAAGCACACGAAAAATATTCTATACATGCTATATCCAATCACATCTCGATTACTGTTCCACAGTTTGGGATGGTTGCCCTAAATCTAATTTAAAACGACTATGTTCTCTACAAAACCGCGCTATTCGTCTGGTTTCTGGCATAAAGCACGTTGAAAGTAATAATTTGTACAGTCATCTAAGACTTCTACCACTACAAAAGCGCTTCCTTTTCAACAAAGCCAAATTAGTGAATAAAATTATATCTCAAAATGCCCCAGAGTATCTTCTGCCGCTGATTCAATCTAATGCAATGAACAGCAAGCGCCTAAATTTGTTACATGTCTCAAAACCTAGATTGGACCTATACAAAACATGTTTTGCCTATTCTGGTGCTCACTTATGGAATCATCTGCCTCCAGATCTGAAAACTCCAATGAGTCCCTACACATTTAACCGAAAACTCTTTCAATACTTAATCCATACCGACTATATGCCACCATAATTCATTTACTGGTATAATTGTTCAGTATAATTGTTCACTATATATGTGTGTGCGTGTGGGAGCGAGAGAGAGAGAGAGAGAGAGAGAGAGAGAGAGAGAGAGAGAGAGAGAGAGAGAGAGAGAGTGGGTGTCAGAGAGAGGGAGAGAGTGAATGCGTGTGTGCATGCGTGTGTGTGGAGAGAGTGATTGAGCGAGAAATGGTGGGGGAATGTGTCAGTGCATGCATTCGTACGTGTATGTGTGAGAGTGAGTGAGGGAGTGTGTGCGTGCGTGCATGCGTTCATATGTACGTGTATGTGTGAGAGAGTGTGATTGAGAGAGTGAGTGTGTGTGTGTGTGTAGGATTGTGTGTTAGAGAGTGAGACAGTGGGAGAGTTGATGTGTTAGTGTGTGTGTGTGAGCGCGTGCGCGCATGCGTGTGAGTGTGTGTGTACGAAAGAATACAGAGAGAGAGAGAGAGAGAGAAAGAGAGAGAGAGAGAGAGCTGAGCAGATGCATGTCATGTAACACGCATGTTATGTAACACGCGAATCCATATGTTTGTGTATTCTCATCTGTCATATTATCAGTTAAATACCAATTGATTATCATGCATAATATAAACTCATGTTCATTACTGTAGTTTGAGTGAGAGAGTCAGTGAGTGTGAATGAGAGACAGAACGAGTGAGCGTGAGAGTGAAAGAATGAGCGGGAGAGTGAATGTGTGTGTGAGAGAGAGAGAGAGAGAGAGAGAGAGAGACAGAGAGAGAGAGAGAGAGAGAGAGAGAGAGAGAGAGAGAGAGAGAGAGAGAGAGAGAGAGAGAGAGGAGAGAGAGAGAGAGAGAGAGAGAGCATCACTATTTTTACGTCACATACATTTTATATACACATTTTTCTCCATGTTTAACATTTTTATGAGACTGCTCATGACAAGTGTCAGTGTATGTGTGTGAGTAAAGTGTGGGAGTTTTTTCATACTAGTTTCAATACTAACGTGAGACATTTTGTATGTGTCTAGATGTGAGGAAGTGTGACTGTATGTGGAGGATGTGTGTGAGTGTGGGGATAAGTGTGGGTGGGGGTGCGTGGGTGGGGGTATGCGTTTGGATGGGTTGGGGTATGTGGGTTTTGGTGGGTAGTGGTATTTGTGGGTGTTGGTGGGATGTGTGGATGGATGTGTGGGGGTGAAAGTAGGGGTGTTGGAATGGGTGTGGGGGATGTGTGTATGGGTGGAGGATATGTGTATGGGACGGATGCGGGGGATGTGTGTTTATGTGGGTGGAGATGTGTGGATGGTTTGAGGAAGTATGTGTGGGAGGCGGGTTTGTGTGGATAGGGGATTGTGTTGGGTGGATTGGGGATGCAAGGGCGGGTGGGGAGATGTGTATGGTGTGTGGGTTTGAGATATGTGTGCGGTGTGTTGGTGGGGGATGTGTGAATGATGTGTGGGTGGAGGGTATGTTTGTGGTGGTATGGGTGGAGGATAGTGTGTGGTGTGGGGGATGTGTGTGATGGGTGCGGGGAATGTGCGTATGGGTGGGGTATATGTGTGGGTGAGTAGGGGATTGTGGTTGTTGGTTGAAGTATGCGGGTGTGTGTGGGTGGGAGATGTGTGTGTGGATGGGGAATGTGTGGGTGGGGGTGTGTGAGTGGCTTAGGGATGTGTAGGTGGGTAAGGGAGTTGTATTTGTCGGGGTGGGATGTGTGAGTGGGTGGAGGATGTGTGTGGGTAGGGGTATTGTGATCGAGAGATGTTTGGTTGGGGGTGGGTGGGTGGGGGTGTGTGAGTGCGTAGTGGAGGATGTATGCGTGAGTGAGTGTGTTTGGTGGACGGGTAGGGAATGCGTGTGTGGGTGGGGAGAGGTGTGTGGTGTGTTGGTTGGGGATATTGTGTGAGTGAGGTATGTGTGTGTGGGTGGGGGATTTTTGTGGTGTGTGAGTGGGGGTATGTGGGTGGATGGGTAAGGGTATCTGTGTGGGTGTGGGTGGGAATATTGTGTGGTATCTGGGTGGGGGATATGTGTGTGGTGTGTAAGTGGGGATGTGTTGGTGAGGGATATATGTGTGTGTGGTGCGTGGGTTGGGAATAGTGCGTGGTAGGGGGTGTATGTGATGTGCGGGTGGGGGATTGCGTGGTGGGGGTTTAGGTTAAGGCATGTGTGGGTGGGTGGAAGTTGTATATGTGGGTGGTGGGGTGTGTGTGTGTGGATTGGGGATGTATGGGTGGTTAGGGAGGTGTGTGTGTGGGTGGGGGGGGGGGGGGGTAGGGACATGTCAGTTGGTGGGGATGTGTGTGTATGGTTTGGGGATGTGTGAGTGAATGTGCGATGTGTGGGTTGGTGGGGGATTGTGTGCATGGGTGGGGAATATGTTGTCGATGGAGATGTGGCTAAGGGATGGGTGGTTTGAGGTGTGGGTGGGGAGAGGA
The DNA here is from genome assembly GCA_014155875.1 of Cepaea nemoralis. Taxonomy (NCBI): domain Eukaryota; kingdom Metazoa; phylum Mollusca; class Gastropoda; order Stylommatophora; family Helicidae; genus Cepaea; species Cepaea nemoralis. The sequence continues at coordinate 144,696 of JACEFZ010023596.1, forward strand.
TGTGTGGGTTAAGATGTGGATGGGCGTGGGATGTGTGGGTTGGTGGGGGAATGTTTGTGGGTGGCGAGTGTGTTTTGGTTGGGGGATCAGGTGAGGGCAGTGTGGGGGGGATGGGTCGGTTGGTGGGGTATGTATGTGTCCTTGGTGTGCGTGTGTGTGGGTAGGTGGGGGTGTTTATGTGTCCCTTGGTGCGCGTGTGTGTGGGTAAGTGGGGTTGTGTGGGTGGGGTGATGTATGGATAGGTGGGAGATGGGCTTCATAACATGGTAATTAGCCTTGTTTATGTTTACAACATTCATTTCACAATGTTTATTTTTCTTCCTATGTAAATGTATAATGCTCTTGATGAACGAAAGACGAGTGATTGAAAGGGCCGAATGTAAGACGGGCCTGCGCGCCCAATTTGTGACCCTAATAAAGTTGATTTGATTTGATTTGATTTGATTTGATTTCTTCCCATGTTATCTAACTGTTTCTACTTCTCTTCTCCGTGTGTTTTCAGGTCTCCGTCTATTCTTTCATTTGTCCTGTGATTCTGTCCTACCATTTTAGTCCTATTCTGTTTTGTATTTTACTATAACTGTTTTAGTCATTCTCCATTGCTTCTGATCCATAGTTGAAAGTTAGCTGCATGTCCTTTACATGACATTGCAATCTACCCCAGCATTTGCTGACTGTTTGCCATTTACTAAGCAATGTTAGCTTAGTAGTTTGTGCTTTTTGAATGCCCAACACCTCAAACCACTAAAATCAACGCAAAGTGATCTGCTTCCAAATTGCCTGCAGCTGATTTTGAAACCTCGACGCAGTATAATGGGGAATTATGAAAACTACATGCCTCACTATCTCCTTGATCCATACAACAGGATCAATTTAATATTAGAGTTAAATATTCTACTTTTGATGAAACATTTAGTTTCTATAATACTGCAACTGAACCGTCCCAAATTTACTAACACACATAATGGAATGGGGATCAGCATTACCAAATGGATAAGAGCACTCGTTCTTCAACATCAGGTGTACTGATGCCGAGGTAGCGAGTTCAACCCCTACACTGGTCAGTTGGATTAAACTTTTGACTTCTCAGCCTTGACTTGGGGAACGTAAATTACAAGTACCCGTGAAGTCGGAGTGGGTACACCCGATGTCAAGGGACCCTGGTAATATGTAAAGCTAATCCACATGCAAAAATCAGCCCAGTGCACTAGAAGTAGCGGTATATTTATGGACTGCATTTGAAATGCAAATAAATGCAAATATATATGTGCATATTTCAGGTGATATGTATAGTGGAATAGATAGATTTTCCAATACAAATGTATTCTCACCTGAAAACCCTGGGCTCTCAAAGGCAGGGTTACTGTATGAATTATACTCTGCTGCAGGCTGAGGCTACCGAGGGAACTTGTGGTTCTGGACCAGCAGCTGCCCTGACACCAGAGACAAAGCTGATGTTCTGGTAATCTTGGTAGGATACAGGCTCGCTGGGCCTGTAGCCATCCTGAATCACTTTGTATCCCAGAGGAGTTGTGTCCCTGGTATCAATTCCCGGGGGGAGAACTCGGTTGATAGATGGCTGCTGGTTCTGGGATTGTGGCCGCAAGCGCTGCTGCTGCTGCTGTTGTTGTTGCTGGTACTGCTGTGTTTGTGGCTGAGGCTGTTGTGTTTGAGGTTGTGGCTGGTACTGTTGTGTTTGAGGTTGTGGCTGGTACTGTTGTGTTTGAGGTTGTGGCTGGTACTGTTGTGTTTGAGGTTGTGGCTGGTACTGTTGTGTTTGAGGTTGCTGCTGCTGTCGCTGCTGTTGAATCTGCTGTTGCTGAACAATGTTTGGACTGTATCTTTGTTCTCGTCTGCAGAAAGAATATAACATGAATTATTAAGCACTCTGTCTTAGAGAGAATATAACAATAATTATGAAGCACTCTGTCTCAGAGAGAATATAACAATAATTATTAAGCACTTTGTCTCAGAGAGAATATAACATGAATTATTAAGTACACTGTCTCAGAGGGAATATAACTTTAAATATGTCTCACACTATGTCTCAGAGGGAATATAACATTAATTATTAAGCACTCTTATAACATTAATTATTAAGCACTTATTGAGCATTCTGTTCAGAGTGAATATAACACTAATTATTAAGCACTCTGTATCTAAGAGAATATAACATTAATTATTAAGTACTCCGCCGGACAGCTGTTGCTGTCACTTACCCTCGGTACTGAGTTGGAGTTACATGACCAAACCAGGCCAATCCCAGCCAGTCTGTGTTTACTGTTCTGAATCATGACCGGCCTACACCCTAATGTCTGTATGTAGACGTGAAGTTTCATTACCTAGTATTGCATACACTGAAGCTTTCTGAACTTGAAGAGTAGAAGCAGAGATCACCCTGGAGACTGCTTCTGGACCAGCTCCAGGGGAAAGTCTTGACAACAAGCTCACTCCGGATAGATACAAGCCCTTTCAGAGATCACATGACTTGATAACCAGCACACTGGCTGAGTTAAAACTCAGCCTTCCAGATGGTTCACCAACCAACCAAACTCTTTAATTTAGCTCTTTCAATGACAGATAGTTGTTTCTGAATCTCCTGATAGCTCAGTTATTATTTTAACCTCATCTAACATAGTAATCTACTACTGCAAAGCAGTAACTCCATAAACCACAACTGTATAATACTCGTAATGGCCCAAGCATATTAAATGTCAACGACTTGCTAAAAGTATCACATGGAGCATCAACTTCACGACTCTGGCTACGAACCCGTAGGGGTCTGAACAAATATGCACTTGAAAATATTGAATGAAGGAATCCAAAAACAAACTCATGCCTGTCTTAGCACTAGACAGATGGATTATCCACACTGCCACGGAGTGACCCTGCATGTCTCATCACACACTGACACCTTGTTGTCTTGACAGACGATAGTTTGTGCTTCAAAAAGGCATAATAACTTTTACCCATGGTGGTAGCGAATGTGACTGATAAGGCCAAATCGCACTGTAAATGTTCGTTCCAGTGGGTGCATGTGAACATGTGTCATTTCCACCATCATGCACCATCTTACGTCTCACACGCTCGGTGTGTGACTTATCTGCAATAATTTTCTCCTGTCTTTATTCCATTTCTGATGTTTGCCCTCCATGCAACACGTTCAGTGGCGACTTGATCCCAATGTGCATTATCAATGCCTGTATCAATCATGTCCCGCTTACACACATCTTTGTATCGTAGTAGAGGCCGACCCTGAGATCTCTTACTCATCTGTAATTCACCAAAAAAGATGTCCTTTGGTATTCTACCATCATCCATCCTCCTAAGATGTCCAATTCATCTAAGACAACAAAGACTGAGCATGGAATAAACCGTCACACAACCTGATCTTTCCAATACTTCAGTATTTGTGATTTTGTCTTGCCACTTAATACCAAGAATTCTTCGCAGACACCGCATATGAAAGCTCTACCCAGCAAGACCATAAGGAAAACACAAATGAAATGTGTGAGGCATATCAAGAGAAGAGGTGGAACAGGGAACTTAGCCTTACCGTTTGTATAGTGCAGAAGGACTGATGGATTATCATGGCTTGGAGAGAACGGTGCTGCAGGGAGTGACCTGAGGATCTGGATGATACTCAAAACTCCAAGGAAAGTCCAGATGGACACATAATCAGACTGCTATTGGTACTATTAGTTTTAGGACTCTTCGCTGACTGTTGCAGATGAGGACAGAGCATGTATGGGAAAGTCAGACAGATTTCATAGATGTACCTCATACACACACCATAGTGAGGCAGATGTCAAGGATAGATGAATGATTACATGGAAAGGCTAATGAAAGTAGGGCATTATGCACAATTATAAAAAAGAGACAAACAGTATTCTTATGGTAATATAATGAGAAGAGAGGCATTGGAAAGCACTGTGACAACTGGTAATATCAGAGATAGAAGAGGCATAAGCAGGTCGAGAGAACTGATGCTTGATGGTCCAAGATGATTTCATGGAGGAATATGAGCAGCAGAGTTGATCCAGAACACAAGCAACAAAATCTGTGGAGAGATATGGCCTCCAGTGCCACTTTTGCAAGGCACATGATGATGAAAGAAAGATACCATCAACCACATGCAAAAGACACGTGCCACACACATAAAGATACCATAGACACATGCCACACACATAAAGATGCCATAGACACATGCCACACACATAAAGATGCCATAGACACATGCCACACACATAAAGATACCATAGACACATGCCACACACATAAAGATACCATAGACACATGCCACACACATAAAGATGCCATAGACACATGCCACACACATAAAGATGCCATAGACACATGCCACACACATAAAGATGCCATAGACACATGCCACACACATAAAGATACCATAGACACATGCCACACACATAAAGATACCATAGACACATGCCACACACATAAAGATACCATAGACACATGCCACACACATAAAGATGCCATAGACACATGCCACACACATAAAGATGCCATAGACACATGCCACACACATAAAGATACCATAGACAGATGCCATACCATTCAGTCATTGCTGACACAGTATACAAATACATACAAGCTTTTCATCTCTCAGGCAGCATCAGACAGAAGACTGCAACATCCAGCACTAACCTTGGATCTGTGGCCAAGAATTGGTTCGTGGCATTGATCTGTTGCATCAGCTTCATCTGCTCCTCTACCAGCTTCTGTTCAATAAGGGCCTCATGCGATGGAGGTGGAGGCAGAGGCGGCAAATCTTCACTGTTGTCATCCAGCTGAGGCGAGGGAATGACTGTGGGTATCTCCTTATGAGTCGGCGGAGGTGGAAGATCAAGTGATTCTACTGAGTAACGAAACTGATTGCTACTGTCCATGAACCTCTGCTGCTGCATGTATGGGTCTTGGGCTGTTCTTATTTGTTCATGTGAAGGGGGCAAGTTATTAGAAACCTTTTGTAGATTCTGCTGTTGAGTATATCCATCTCTAGCAGTTGGCTGTTGTGGAAAGCTGTCTCTATTATTACTGGGATGTTGCAGGTAGCTGTCCCGAACAACTGCCTGTTGAGGGTTTCTGAGATCTGCTGCATTGCGGAGGTCAGGAACACCCTGTGGATCCTGCTGAAAGCCTCGGTAATCAAATGCAGGTCCATTCCTTGGATCCGGAACAACTCGAAGGTCTTGGGCAAATCTAGGGTCATTTCTTAAGTCTGGCTGAGGCTGGTTTCTCTGGATCTGTTGCTGTGGTCTTTGGTCAGCTTGTGAGTTTCTCTGATCGTGTGGCATGCTGCTTTGATCGTATGCTGGGTTCCTTTGATCATTCTGGCTGACCCTTTGATCTTTCTGTGTACTCCTTTGATCATATGGTGCATTACTTTGATCATTCTGTGGGTTCCTCTGATTAAATAGCGGCTGTTGGACGGTGTGTGGGCCGCTAGGCTGACCACTCTGAGGTGATGCTGAAGGCCGTACGCCACCAAAGAACTGAGGCTGGGTCTGTCTGTTGTCAACCTTCAGATTCTGCATGTCCGCGTGCTGTACACGAGGCCAGTTCTTTTTAGACGGTGCTACCACTGGCTTTGGTGATGGCTTTGGCTTCAAATCATTTTCACTGGGTGGTTTCTGTAGCTGGTGGAATGGTGGTGGTGGCTCTCGCTGCAAAGGTGTTGTGTTCTCATAGAAATTTGGCTGCCGGTTATATGCATTGATGTTAACCTTCTGCGGGATGCCAGGCTGGTTGAAGAGACGCTCATGAGCTGTGGGTTTGGGTGGCGGGTTGTGTGTCGGCTGCGGTGGTGGTTCCCTGTTCTGGGCACCAATGTTGCTATAAGGTGGACTCTGTCCCCCCGGGCTTTGTCTACTGCCTCCAATACGAGGATCGTCATATTTATCTTGCCAATCCTTCAATTTACTGCCTACATCCTCTGATCGAGGTCTGGAAAAGTCTTGATTTTCTTTAACGACATTTTCAGGACTATAATAAGCAGAGGTTGGTCTAATATCCTTGTTGCTGTTGGTTGATGCTCTTGATGACAATGATGACCTGTCGGATGTTCTCTGCTGCTGCTGGTAACCCTGAGATGGATGCAGGTTTTGGGGTTTGATTTGCTGCTCCTGATACACTCCTCCTGCCTGGTGGTAGCCAGGCTGGTTTTCATAATCATTGGGCCTGATATCTTGACGCGGGCCATAGCCATGGGAAGGATGTAACACACCCACTGACTGAGCCGGTTTCATATTCGGGCGCACATCACTGTGGTCCAAGTTAGTTTCAACGTGGAGGTTGGATGTTGACTTGGATCGCGGATCATCACGTCGGTAACCGTAAGAATCAACGGGTCCTCCCGGCCGTGACTCAGCCAGGTTTCCAGATGAAGGTGCTCGCATTCGGTCTGGATTCCCTGACAAGACATAGAAAATAATAAAACATGCTCCATTAAGTTTGAATTTATAAAACAAGATAATAATAGTCTTGAAAAAACTAACTATAATTGTATCATGTATTTACCATTTCTGGTTCCCATTTGGTACTGGCCAGCTCTGTGGCAGAGGGGTTACAAATGAGTGCCAGTTATTCAGAAAGCAAATGGCAAACTACTGAACTTGCCAAGAAATCATAAACAGTGAAAAAATGCTGGGACTGAGTGTGACGTCCTGTAAAGGTCATACAACTAACTTTTTGGTAGTTAGTTGGAGTTTGTTGATAAGGATGCTTAGAACATCATTCATTCTACAGCATACCATGTACAGAACTCCACCCCTATCACAGTGTTGTGAAATTCCTCTCCGTTGTAAGCCAGATATCCTGTGCAACTCCAGCCCTATCACAGTGTTGTGAAATTCCTCCTTTGTTGTAAGCCAGATGTCCTGTGCAACTCCAGCCCTATCACAGTGTTGTGAAATTCCTCTCCGTTGTAAGCCAGATGTCCTGTGCAACACCACCCCTATCACGCTGTAAAATTCCTCTTCATCGCAAGCCAGGTTCCCTGTCTATGTTGCTGTCATGTGTAAATTATCTATCACAACTTGAATCCATCTAAAAAAAATTTTCCCCCTTCCTCGCCTCCCTGGTACAATTCCCTCCACAAGTACCTTTTATAGATATTCGTTACTTGTTCACCCTCTATATTATCTTTTACAGACTTTCATTATCTTTTCACATTTCAAAAATATTTCATTTACTTCATTTTGTTTGTCTTAAAAAAATATTTTAATACCGACTTCCTGGATAAATCTGTTTTTTCTCTTATCCATTCAATACATTTGCAATACTCTGGGAACATCAAGGACAGATTTAAAAACAGAGCAAAGAAGACTTCATGAAAGAAACCAACTCACAAAGAGAACTGGTTACTCATATCGGAAGAAGATAATGCATATTCTTTAGACACACTAAGACAAGGTGAGCAGTGAGAATGTTGTGGCAACATGAAAGATGGTTGACAGAGAAAAGAGAGAGGAAAGGACCTCATGATAAGATGCTGGGCAGTTTATGACCATGGGATCAAGGAACATCTATGCTGAAAAAGATTGGTAGTATTTGAGACAAGAGGCTGTGGAGATACATAACAATGCTGCATGGCATAGTCTATAAAAATAACATTAAGAAAAACCCTTTCTTTAGCCGGAGTTGAAATTTGATTCTCTTGATTTGAAACGTCAGCATTCTAATTGCTTGTCATCAGCAAATAAATAAATATACACAAAGTCTTTCTCACAAAAAAGGGATCAGTAAAAGGAATGCAATATGTAATAGTTACATACCATAACCATTGACTGGCTTAGGATCTCTTCCGTTATATGGGGGAGGGCCCTCATCACTGAATGTCCTGTTGGGACCTGGAGCTCTGGTGTGAGCAGCTGTTTTTATCATAAAAAGGAGAGTTAGTCCCAAAAGGTTTCACGAAAAAAAAAAATTTTAATTTGTTAATTTTTAGAATCCCATGAAAACAAACTGCTGCACATTAGACATTTTGTGGGAGAGTAAAAAAGAAGGGAAATAACTATTGTATGAAACTAAATAGAAAGGAAATTATAAAGGAAAATAAATAGAAGGGAAATAACTATTGTAGGAAAATAAATAAATAAAGAAATAGCTATTGAAGTAGCCAGATTTCTCCAGCATGCTCCAACCAAGAGTGAAAAATAAAGAGTCATGATGCAATGTTTGAGACACATGAGAAAATGTTAACAAGTTAACCATATGTCATGTTTTGTTTGAAACAGGAGAAGTTCATTAGATCAAATATATTTAATCATCTTTTTCCTTTTATGCCCAATTGGATCAGATGGCTTTGTCTATCACACACCAAACTTTCTATTCTTTGATATCCCTTGTATTTCCTTCCATTTTTTTCCACAAATCACTCATCTTTTGTCTCTAATTATCTCTGTCTGTTTTTTTTTTTCTTTCTATTTGTCTCCTTATATTCCGGTTGCTTTATGGATTCCAGAGGAATGACATTTTAATTAGGCTTTTAACTCGGCTCAGTGGATAAGGGGTTACTGAATGAAATTCATAATTCCAAAACACAGCTGTGGGTGATATGGAAGCAGACAGCCTTGCAAGGGGGTGTTTCTAAATAATGGTATGAGGTTCGGTCGTTCAGAAATCAATGGCAAACTAATCAATGTAAACTTGCCCAGGAATCACTAACAGCCAAAATATTTACCCAAATAATCATTTAACTGACCTCTCTGGCTTGTTGGTGAAGGCTGACTAAGCAGAGATCCCAAATTGTGGTATAAAACAGCTCGTTTGGCCACTACTAGCTTGACAACTTGGCCAGTTTTAGTCATCATTTCTGCCGCTCTGAGAAAATAAAAACAATATTATGACTGACATTTAAACATTTAACAGATTAACCAAGTGGCAATCTTCAAACTCCACATGGCATAACAAGCTGAAATACTATTTCCTCACATGTGCTGCAAGAGTAACCAACATTTGCAGATCAGAGAAAATGAACTTTTTTTTAACTCACTCCATTTTAGTACGAACCCTATGGAGACATCAAATACCTCAAGTTAACTGCTGTTTTCTTTAATATATTCATGAGTGTCTGAAAGTGTGTGAAGACTAAATATTTAACAAATGAAAATGATAAAACATAGAAATAAACCATCCTCAATGCTGAAAGTCCATTTAAACATGGAAAAGAAACGAACGAACAAACGAACGAACGAACGAAAATCTTTATTTTCAAAGGGTTAAGAATTGGGCATTCAGGCCCGTCTGACATTCTGCCTTTTTTACAATTTCCTCTCATACACTCTTTCATTCAACATCACTTATGAAGCAAAATTTTGACAACAAAAGAACAATAGCATTATAATGCATGAAACATAATCAATAACAAATGACTCACTGAGACAATGTATAAATACCTAAGGAAGGTGTAACGTACCATATGTTTTTTGGCTAGTTGTCGTTTGAGATAATTTACCATTATTATTGTCTTTTTTGTTTTTGTTTATGGGGGCATGTAGTCAGTACTGAGGTAGTGTTCAAACAGGTTGTGAATGTATGTATAATGATTTGTGGTGTCTTTGATTTCTTGTGGAAGATTGTTCCACAAGTGAGTGGCAGAGTAGGCTAAGCTTGTTTTATATAAGTCTATCCTAGGTTTAGGGACATGAAGTATATTTAGTCGCTCGCTGTCTTGCGTTATATTTAAACAATGGCCAAAGGTAGCTTGATGATCTATCATATTGAATGCTTTTCTAAACACCGCTCCACATAGAGTATTGTTGTTAATATTTTGATGCCAGTTTTCTATCATGTTTGTTAGGGCCGTATGACAATAATATTTGGCCGAAATCCTGGCTGACTGTCAGCTATCAGTTTGTGGCGAACTAAGTGCTCTAATGTTGTTTTGTGGATGTGCTTTTCTAGCGGTTTGGATAGTGAGGATAATATGGAAATTGGTCTATAATTACTGATAATTAGATGATCGTCTAGAGAACCAGCTTTTAAGTGAGGATACACTTTAGCAATTTTAAAGGCTGATGGGAAGTGACCTTTGGTGAGACATTGATTATATATAAAAAAGGTAGTGACTCACAGATCGCCGGTGCAGCATGGCGAAGGATACGATTACTGATTTCATCAAGTCCTGATGAGTTGTTTTTTAGGTTACTGAGATGCATAAATACTTCTGTGATCGTCACTAGCGGTATGTTGGAGGGAATGTCTCCACAGCATTTGTTTTCACAGAATGATGATAATAAAGATATGTCATGAGGCGCATCTGGTATTGCAGCCTTCAATTGGTTTATGTCGGACTGAAAGAATCTATTGAATTGATCACATGTAACCTGATTTGATGGTAATGATTGTGATGATTTGTGTTTGTTTGTCAAGGTATTAATTGCTTTCCATATATCTTTAGTGTTGGTTTTATCTATTATTAAGTTCTTAAAATAGTTTTTCTTTTCCTTTCGAATAACATATTGAACTTTGTTTCTCAGACTACGGTACATAGTTAGGTCTCATTTTTATGTGGCCTGTCCCGGTCTCTCATAAGTTCAACTACCTCCTGTGTGATCCATGGGGGGCTTAGTGTGATGTTTAACACGAACTTCCTTAAATGGAACATGCTTGTCAAATATACTTAGAAAGGTCTTCAACCAGTGGTCTAGAGCATCGTCTGAGTCAGGAAACTGGTAAACATAGTCCAGAGATGAGTTGAGCAAGTCTTGTAAGAGGACGTCTCGATTGAAATTTTTGTAATTTCTATATTTTATACTTATATGTTTGTGTTTTGGAGTTTTGGTACCTCTTTTCGACCACATGCAACACACTGGGTAGTGATCGCTCATTGCGTTAATAGGTACAGTACATTCTGTGATGTTGTCAGCACACGTAGTATAAATATGATCTATAAGTGTTGCAGATGATTTTGTTATTCTAGTGGCTTGTTTGACTAACTGTTGGAAGTTATATGACTCTATTATGTTTTCCCATGTTTTGTTTGATTTGTTAGTGTATATGCTGAAGTCACCTAGCAGTATTATTTCTCCCGCATTACTAAAGACTACATTCATCATAGTGGTGAATTTTTCATACCAGATATTTCCTGCGCTGGGATTTCGATAAAGATAGCCAACTACTAGGGGTATGCGATTTTGAAGTTTAATCTCAAGCCATACACACTCAATCTTGCAGGTTTCAAAATCTAGCCTGCGGTGGGCGTTAAGAAAGTAAGAAATATAAACTGCAATACCCGTCTCTTGTTTCTGATAAGGATCTCTTCTAATGGTTTTAAAACCTCTGATAGCGATGTCATCATCTGAGATGTTACCATTTAATAGACTTTCGATAACGCCGAACATGTGAAAATTTTGATTAAGTATAAGTGATAGTTCTGGCAGCTTCCCTAATAGATGGCAGATGTTTAAATGCCCAATTCTGAGCCCATTATTACTGAGCCAGTGATCGTAGTTATTAGGCATTTCGACAATGCGTAATCATAAGTTTAAAAACCAAAAAAAAAAAAAAAATGAAAAAAGCACACACACACAAAGTGAATACAACTTACGTCCCTTATTACAATACACTCTAACGTAAAGAGAAGCAGTAATATCTCTGTCAATATATAAAAATACGTACACAGATCCGTAATGCAGAGCAGTGAAGATCCCCTTACTCACAGTAAAAACACAATTAAAAGTATTATAAAAGATATACAGCAAAAGTATTAAAAGGTATACGGCTAAGTACTATCAATTAACATAAAGTCACAACCAGCCAATGTTTGTAGTTGCACAGAACCTAATACGTTACTAGATCAAGTAGTACCCAAATATGCAGATAATCGTTCCAGGAGAGGCTCTTTCTTGTACCGAGATCTGGTGTAGCTTTGTGCTAAGTTGCTAGTAAATACCAGGTTGTGTTGGTTGTTGGTATAGCGACATTATAAGTGCTTGACGAAGTGTAGCTGGGCTATAACGTGTGAGGTGCAACCATTCAGGGTTATAATAGAATGGGTACTGTTGATGTCTCATGGGTATGTAATTACTAAAACTACAGCCTTTGGTTGGTGGCTAACAGGAGGTTGTGATGGCACGTCGTTGTTGCTGAGAGTTGGTTCCTTTCTGGGGAGAATAGGAAACATATCTTCATAATTATTACCCTCCTGTGTGAAAGACAACGTATTGTACTGACTTGGTGTGGTGGAAGTGTCCAGTCTGGCTTGGATTTCAGGTGCAGTGTTTATGAGTGGTCTGCGCACTTCTGGCCTATTAGTACTTAATGTGATGGGAGTATGTCGTCCGGCTTGAGTTTCAGGTGGAGTAGCTAAAAGTGTCCAACGCGATCCTATATTGGGTGTTTGGTGTGTTCATTCTGGATATTTGATATTTTTGGCGAGCAAGCTGGTGCCAAATGTATTTGATCCTTATAAAGACTCTTTTTTGGTGCACCAGCCTGTGAAGTGAATGATGGCCGGTTGTTGATGAACTGTATCTTGTTTTGAGAATAAAACTTCTGCAAAATGTTATTTATGTCAGCTAGACGGCGCTGAGTCCATAACTTGGTGATATGATGGAGGAGAAGAAAATGGACGAGTTAGGAAAAGTGTGGCGCAATCCGTTCAAGAGTGCCAGCAGTTGAGACCCTGTGATTTGTTGGTTGTTCATGGTGTCATTAATACCAATATGTACGCTTGCCTTTTTAACGTTATGATTTACAGCCAACCTGCTAATATTGTCTGTTAGCCGGTCAACACCAGCCCCAGGCAATGGGATTATGGAAACAATGTCTTTGTCTGAAGTGGCCATCCGGTCGCTGTATAAACCTTTCATTAAAGAATCGCCTAGTATAATGTATGTACAGTCAGGTCGTGCTGTCTGTACATGTTGGTTGTCAGCACGTCTCGCCCGCTGTTTCATCCATTTCCCATTATCAGCAGTCTTTATGTCTCCATGTGGTTCTCCCGATGTATCTTGTAGGCATGTGTTGCCCGTTGGCGGCATGTTAAAGCACTGTATGTTTTCTGGTGATTTTTCTTGAAGCACTTCGAACCTATTGCTTATTTTGACGTCAATGGGGTAGACTGCTTGTTGTTGTTTATCTTCCTCTGCGCATTGAGGTGTTTGTTGTTGTTTATTTTCTTCTGCGCGTTGAGGTGTTTTCATAGTGGTTATCTGTTCTGGGTGGGGCTGAGCTTCCCCAAGATTTCCCAAGGATGAAGCGATTGCTTGGGAATTACATGCTTCTTCTGTTGGGTCGGTAGAGGACACATTCTGTAGGGTTTGAACTGTTTTTCTCAGCAGCAAATTTTCCTCACGCAGGAGTGCGACTTCTGTCTTGAGAACATTGTAATCACTGTTTATCTTGCTGTTTGCTTCGATGTTAGTTGAAACAGTGACAATGAGAGCCTTTAGTGATTGTTCTAGTTCCTCAATGTGCTGTTTACAGTCACATGAATGTCCATTGATAGTTAACATGCTATTGTTATGTGAGGCAGGTACTTCTTCAACAATGTCCACGTTGGGTTCTATGTTGTTTTGGATGTGCTCCATTGGGTATTCAATGGCCAAGAGCACTGGTGGGTTGGCAGGCCTCGTGTTGATGTTGTCATGTAAACTCATCGTATGAGTTAATTGACAAACATTGCTAGCTGGTGTGCTGTCGACAGCTGTAGTTGCAGGCTGTGTAGATTCGGTGAATGTCTGTATCGAGTTTTCAAGTTCAACAAAATCTACTTTTAGCCAAGAATTAATGTTTTCAATACTGCCTTGTGTCATGAGTTTATTCTTACTGTGGTACAAGTGTATCGTAATCATTGGCATCGTAATCAGGTCCTCAACGTGGGCCCCGCGCTTATCTTGCCTGTGTTCAATTAGTTCAAGCCTGTAGTAGTTGAGTAGGCAAGTTCGGAATGCCTCATAATGCAGTGTGTTGTTGAAGGAAACAGTAACACACTATCCTGAGTTGGTGTGTTTCTTCTTCTTCTTCTTCTTCGTTCATCCGGAGTTTTTTTTTCCGGATGTGATTGCGTTGTGCCTGTTTACAGCAGAGCTGCGTTCTTGCGCCGTTAGGCCGACACATCCGACTTCTGCGGGCATTTGTTGACCGGGTTAACCTTCCCGGGTTGTTGTTGTTGGTGTGTTTGACGACTAGGCCGATGGGATTCATACACTTGGACAGCTTGTTTTTCACGGCTCTCTTTGTTTAGTGTGTAAGTTTTACTGGCAGCCGATCGTAAACCGGAACGAGTCCTTTCACCATTCACGTCCAGTACAGAGCCCTCTTCTTCCCCTGACATTATTACATAATCTTACGAATAACTAAACTAAACAATCGCATTGTTTTCTAGCCACGCCGCGGGCAATTTGAGTTCCCTTGTAGTGGTTGGTTGTTTCTGACATGCCTCGTGCACTTGATTGGTTAAAATTTAATAGTGTTTAACTATCACTTGAAATGAATATTATATATAACACGCATTTTTGCGATAATCAACACTTGTATTAATCTAAAAACTATTTAACCACATCCACGGAATCACAACGAGCACATTGATATAAGAAACCATGATATGTGAATTCAGCTTGCAGTAATAATAATCCAAGAAGTAAGAGATACAACAACACGTCTTCACTCTCCGAAATACTACAGATCCCACTTAGGTGGCTCTGTGGCAAAGGGGTTACGGATGCAATTTATAATCCCACATACCACAGTCGAAACACAGCTGTGGGTGACTTGGTAGCACAACGCCTTGCTTTGGTTTTCATTAAAGTGGTATGAGTTCCGGTCATTCAGAAAGTAATGGCAAACTACTGAACGTAAACTTGCCTAGAAATCACAAACAGCCAAAGAATTATGGGGTTGACAGTGACGTCCTGTAAAGGTTATGCAACTAACTTTTTTAAAGGCAGTCAGACCAGGATCAGGTTTTATCCCTAACCAAGACTTTGGAAACCTCTTTTGTGGTGAGGAGTATCCACAGTTGGACTCCCAATGTATCTCCGAAGATACGAAGCTCCAGTACCAATCCTGTACACCTCAATGGTTCCTGGGCTTGGGGAGGGGAAGGAGAGTTCTGCATCTGCAACACAGCCTCGTGGAAATGGTACCTCAGTGCTGGGTCAAGAGGAATTTCTCCATATCACCCTCACTCTAAAAGATGCAAGCATTCAAGCTCTTTAAAGGATTCAGACGACAGTGCAAAAATATCAAACTTAAATGTCCTTCCTGACGATTTGCAACAAACTGATCACCACAGTGAAGACTTGAATACACTATCATTAACAGAACACTTTCTGAGGCTGAGAAATAAAGGTTATTGCCCTACTAACATCACACAGTTTGTAGGCTGAATATGTTATATTCTTACACTTGTAGCCAGGTGGAAAACTCATGTCTCTCTATTTTAAAAACTGGTAGGGTAACAAGGAACATAATGTTATGCTCCAATCTCATGATGTTATACTCCCATCCCAGGATGTTTTACTCCCATCTCAGGATGTTATACTCCCATATCAGGATGTTATACTACCATCCCAGGATGTTATGCTCCCATCTCAGGATGTTATGCTCGCATCTCAGGATGTTATGCTCCCATCCCAGGATGTTATGCTCCCATATCAGGATGTTATGCTCCCATCTCAGGATGTTATGCTCTCATCTCAAGATGTTATACTCCCATATCAGGATGTTATACTCCCATCCTAGGATGTTATACTCCCATCTCAGGATGTTATACTCCCATCTCAAGATGTTATGCTCCCATCTCAGGATGTTATACTCCCATCTCAGGATGTTATACTCCCATCCCAGGAAGATGATGTTCTTCCCCGTGGTTTTATACTCCCATCTCAGGATGTTATACTCCCATCTCAGGATGTTATATTCCCCCTCCCTCTCCCAATTTTGGAGTAGTGTATTCAACTCCTAGCATTCTTAGATAATGGTGACAAAACAGGAGATCCAATGAGCACACTAAACACAAAGATTCCTCAGAAGTTTGAAATCACAGAGTAGGTCTTAACTGACTGCTACCCTGGCAAGATCACAACAACAAAAATGGGTAATGTTAACATGGTGGTACAGTGGCTAGTGTGCTTATTCAGTGGTCCAGCGTCGATACCTGATCAGTAGCAGGATTATTTCTTTCTAACAGACACAGCTATGGGGCTGAGCCAGCTGCATGAAGAATGATCACTGGGCAAGGCACACAATGAGATAAAGACTTACTTGTCTTGAGTGACACCAACCAGAGACTTCCCATCCACTTCCAATAGCTGGTCCCCTGCCTGCAGACGCCCATCCTGAAAACATCCACAACAGGAACCATCTATACAAACTCTGTGGGCAACTGGTCACTCAAGGCTACTAGTTACTTATTGTTATTGTCCGAAACCCCATTATTCCAGTTGTTCACTTGATATAACAAATGAAGAATTTGGGTTGTTGTTTTTTTTTTTTTGGCGCTCGCTCGCTCGCTTTGAACTCAAGCGTAGCCCATACTCACTATTTATAGTAGTAATGGACTGAATTTTACGTGTGAATTAGCTTTCCCTATTAAACTACTGAGCGTAATCTTGCCAAGAAATCAACAGACAGCTGAAAGATGCTGCTGTTGACAGCAATGTCCTGTAAAAGGATATGCGGGAAAAAAAAAATACTTACCCAATCTCAAAATTCACCTTATCATTATCCAATCTGAAAATCTAATATTTATCCAATTCTGAAATTCACCATTACTTATCCAATCTGACACTTCCCTAATATTTATGCAACTTCACAATTTACATTACTTATCCAACCTAAAATTTCCCTAATATTTATGCAACATACTGTTATACTGCCTTTTATTGATCCCCGATATGAAAAGGTATAATGTGCACTTACCAAAGCAGCTGCGCCACCATCCACTACAGATTTTATATAGATTCCTTGTTTTGGCTGTCCTTCACCCTGCAGAAAAATAATTATTATAATTATAACAATAATAATAACCACAACAACAATAACAACTATAGTAAAAAGGTCCCTTTCATGTGTCTTGAAGCCTATTGGGCATAAGTTGCTAGACATATTTTTGTGGATGGGGGATGTGTTGTTGGGTGGGGATGTGTGTGTGGGGGATGTGTGTATAGGTGGGGAGATGTATGTGTGGGTGGGGAGATATGTGGGTGGGGAGATGTATGTGTGGGTGGGGAGATGTGTGGGTGGGGAGATGTGTGGGTGGGGAGATGTGTGTGTGGGTGGCAGTGTGTGTGGGTGGGGATGTGTGGTTAAAGGATGTGTGGTTAAGGAATGTGTGATTGGGGGAATGAGTGACTGTAGGTTGGGTGGGTGGAGGATGTGTGGGTGGGTGAGTGTATGTAGGTTGGGGGGATGAGTGGGTGGGTGGGTGGGTGTGTGTGTTCAGGTTGTGTGGGTGTGTTGGGGGGAGATTGTGTGGGTTTGAATGTGTGTAAGTGGGGGAAATGTGGGTGGGTGTGGGTTTTGTGTGTGGGTAGGTGCGGGGTGTGGGGCTGGTGGGGAGATGTGTGTGTAGGTGGAGGGATGTGTGGGCGGGTGATGGGTGGGTGGATGTATGTATGTATGTGTGCCTGGGAGTGTGTGTGGGGGGATGTGTGGTGAGTGGGAGATGTATGTAGGAGGGGGTGTGTGTGGGTGTGGGATGTGGGGGGTGGGTGGATGGGTGAGGGTATGTATGTGTGTCTTGTGGGGGGGGGTGTGTGGGGGGATGTTTACAACATTCTTTTGACAATGTTTTTTTTTCTACGTAAATGTATTATGCACTATTGATGAACAAAAGATGAGTTATTGAAAGGGCCAAATGTAAGACGGGCCTGCGTGCCCAATTTGTGACCCTTTGAAAACAAAGTCTGTTCGTTCGTTCGTTCACAGATCAACATATTAGCATATGAATAACAAAGACACAAATAATAGATTGCACAATTTATTGCCTGGAATAATTTGCTGTATCTCGTCAGGTACATACTGCAGAAATCATACAACATAAACTAATTAGATAAAACCCCTGAGCTGAAATATATAGCTCACATATTCACACAGCAATTTCAATTGTCTACCATGGTAATTTAAAGCTTATTGTGATTTCTGCAGTATATTAGCATATGTTGCTAGACACATTTTCATAGACCAACATATTCGGACATGGAGGTGAAGAGGTCTATTTGTTGTATTATAAGCCCCAACCTTGACACATCAGCACTTTTGCATCCTCTTCTTCTTCTGCCTTTCATCTCTCAATGGAGTACAGGCCCTCAACCAACTCATACCAAGCTCTTTGTAGACTGACTTCTGGTCTAATACGGTGGATAGGCGCTTGAGCTGTTAAGGTCTCTGGAGTGTTTTTGCATCTGGCTACAGCTTGCTTACGCATTTTCCTCACCTTGGAATGGTAGTACAAGGTTTCATCGCACAGCTACTGAGTTAAGTGCTTGTAGCGGCACTGTGAGCTGTGGATTTTGTGTGGATTGCTTTAGTATCTGTCCACGGTTGTTTGTATTGTGAACTGCATGTTCAGAAAATGGCGGCGGCCAGTTGCTGAACTAGCTTGATTTGCATTATGCAGTAATGTGTGTGAAGCTGCTGCTTTTCTAGTGACTGAAGATTCCATCAACGATGAACTGTACTTTTCATGGTGGACTGTTGTGTTGGCATTCTGGCAGCAGCCTTATGCATGCACTTGCCTATGCATGCTGTTGGTTTGTTCCACTTTTCACATGGGGCTGTGAGAGATTTTGTGTGATATTCACTGGCACAGGAGCATTATAGAGGTGACCCTTTGCCGTGAAGTTGAAACTGCAACTAATGACATCTTTGTAGACTTCCTGACAACTGCTTGGAATCTGCAGCTAGTTTTCTCTACTGGATGAGGTAGCCAGTCCTATGCCAACTCTCCTTAGTTGCCTCTTAGACATGCATGGTAGGCTACAGTGTTTCCCTTCTTTGTTTCACTTATGAGTTCCAGTAACACACGGGTGAGCACCAGTGTCCTCGAATTAAAAGTTACCGTGTAACTTCAAATGAAGTCAAAAGACAACTGGCTGTAACAAATAAGAAAGTAAAACAGCATAAAGAGTTTATAAGAGTTTATGGTGAACACCAGCAAATGAATAAGTCTTTTAAAAAAAGTCCTAAAAGTCGAGGACTGACTTCATTGCACCAGGTTTCATCCCATATGGCTTGGTCTCTTTCCGCAGACAGCCTGCTGAAAGCGTCGTACAAAGCACAAACTCTGTAGCTCCAACGATGACCCCCAGGAGTCTCAGAGAAAAATGCACTAGTGAACCGAAAGACATAGCCCAGAATCAAATCCACAACCATAATAGCGCAATGCAAACTGCTTGAGACTCCCAAAACTAAACGTAAAACTATGTAGATAATGGATCTTTTCTGTGGCAACATGTGGATATGAATCATGCACCATGTCACAATCAATGAAGAAGTAAATTGAGGCTTCTGAACGTAAATGCTACAGAAATATTCTTAGAACACAGTGAATCAAGAAGAAGGGAAATACTGACATTTTACCAGATCTGGACATCAAAGAAAACTGGCTCATAAATAGTATCATGTCTCTGAAAGTAAAATAATTTGGCCAAATCAAACGGTCACAATAGTTTAGACAGAACAGTTATAAAAAACTGTCATTTACTGCCAATTTGGTCCCCTGAGCCTGAGGAATTAAGGCCGCATGGCTAGTAGTGTAGTCAACACGAATTGTGCAGGTTAGAGTTTTCTTTTTGACCCGACAGAAAAAACACCTTACCAAGGATTTGAACCCGGGTCTCCCAAAGGAGAATCCGGCATTTTAGCCACTCACCCAGCCGCTCCTCAGAAAAGACAGGACTCGACCAACATAACAGTAGATACACAGGATGTAAGATGCCCTGGGAGTGAACAGGCATGAGACAGGTGAACTGGCGAGGGACTGAGAGTCTGTGCAGTGGGTTGTGCTGAGGGCGATGTTCTACAAAGGACTTTCTACATGACTGACTGACTGACTGACTGGCACCGTACCATCTTGACAGATGATAGTTTGTTACACTGTGCTTCAAAAAAGTTTATACCTGAGCTGAATTAGGAGACCATGTATTGCCCATGCAGTATGATCCTTCTCACTGCCTGCCTAGTTTACTCCAGAGGAAAGGGAACACCAATACGTCTGGAACAAGACAAGCTGCAGAGGCAAAGCAATGCTCTAACTGTCCGCCTGTCGAAGCTCTGATCACAGACCAGCTGCCAACAAAGGTTTAGGGCCTGGTCTGCCCTGCCATGACATGTAATCTTTAGATTGCATTTCCTGGCACCAGAGATAAGGCCTGTACCCTGAATAATGAAGGTTTTAATTGTACATAAAATGTCAGCCTATAATAGCCACAAACAGGCATGAGACAGGTGAACTGGCAAAGATTGAGACAGTTTCCAGTGGACTGTCCCGAGGGCGATGTTCTACAAAGTAGGTTCTACATGCTGATAAGTAATATAACTGTACAATGAAGCTTTTAATTGTAAAGAAAATGTCTGCTTACAGTGGCTGCCACAATGCTGAGTCCCATGCTGCCCTTCACCTTGTTGAAAGCAATTGTAATGATCTCTGGAGTAGGTGGAAGGCTCAGATCTGGACTTCCTGTCGTCCGCTGCACAATATGATAGAAATGTCATTTAAGTACACAGGGTTACTATGGTTGTTTGGTTGTGAGTATAAACTCTTAAGGTCCTTTCAACCCTGAAAAGGGCTTGTATTTATCGGAGCCAGTATGGTGTTGAGACCTTTCTCCTAACTTACTTCTCCATGGGTACTGTGTTACAGAGTTCCAAGCCTCGGCATGAGAGGGGTGTGCAAGATTGATACTGGAACTTCACATCTGCAGACAGGTACATTAGGATGTAACCAGGCCGTGGTTCAGCACAAAATATACTGGTCGACAGGGATGGCGACCTTTGATCAAATCATTTTGTATCTAAATTCTTCTTCTTCTTCTTCTTCTTCTTCTTTCGTTCGCTTGAAATATGTCTATAACTGCAATGTTATCTCTTGTATGAATTGAACTGTCTTTTTCAGTTCACACGGCGGTCCATAGAGTTTATCTTCCACTGTCGTCTCTCTAGGCCAGAAGGTTTGCCTAGATATGTTATATTTTGGGCAGTCTTGGAGTATGTGCTCTGCTGTCTGCGACGCCAATCCACATGTACACATGGATGTTTCACCAATCTTGAATTTTGTATACATGTGGTTGCGTAATCTATTGTGCCCTGTTCTGAGGCGCAGAATAATGACTTGTTCTGGTCTATCCATAACGTGGTAGTCATCTTGAGCAGGTTTTGGTGGCTTTCTGACTGATTTGATCATTCTTTTCTTTTGGTGGTATGTTACAGGCACATCAGGCTGTTCTTCTTTGGCTCCTTCCTTAGCCAATTAATCAGCTCTGTCGTTCCCGGGTACTCCACAGTGGGATGGTATCCACTGTATGGTGACCTTATGCTGACTGCTAAGTTCAGAAAGTAGTGTCCTTAGTACTGGCAATTTCCCAGACAGGAGCGCCTCGAGTACTGATTTTGCATCTGTCAATAGCACCACAGGTTGTGTACCATTGCTGGTATTTAGTAATTTCTCTGTTGATCTAAATTCTTATAACAGCTCCATATATCTAACAAATCTTCATTTGAAATGTTAGTAAGAAATGGTATTAATTTAAGATGAACATGAACTTTTACATTTAATTAAAAACTACATTTCAGTTAGTTAGTAGTTTCAGTAAGTTAGTTAGTTAGTTGCATATCTTTTACAGGATGTAGTAGTCAACCCCAGTATTTTTTGGCTGTTTGTGATTTCTTGCTAGGTTTACGTTCAGTAGTTTGCCATTGCTTCCTGAACAACCGGAACTCATACCACTGTATGGAAACCAACGCAAGGCGGACTGCTGTAAAATTGCCCACAGCTGTGTTGTGAATGCTGTATGAGGGATTACGAATTGCATCCGTCACCCCTTCACCACAAAGAGACATTTCAGTAAAGTTTCTTAAATTTCACTAAAAACTTCTAACTATCAGTAAGAACTTACTTTGTAGTAAAAATTCTTTTATTTCAGCAAGAATAAGAACTGTTACATTTGGTTACTACCTCATCCAACATTTTATTAAGAGCTTCTTACATGTAACAAATGTCCATTCCACATTTTAGTAAGAACTACTTACATGTAACAAACGTTCATCCTACATTTCATTAAGATCTTCTTGCATGTAACAACTGTTCATCCTACATTTCATTAAGAGCTTCTTGCATGTAACAAACATTCATCCTGCATTTCATTAAGAGCTTCTTACATGTAACAAATGTTCATCCTACATTTCAGTAAGAGCAACATACATGTAACAAATGTTCATCTTACGTTTCATTAAGATCTTCTTACACGTAACAAATGTTCATCCTACATTTCAGTAAGAGCTATCTGCATGTAACAAAAGTCCATTGTACATTTCAGCAACAGCTACCTACATGTAACAAATTTTCATCATACATTTCAATAAGAGCTACTTACATCAGATAAATGTTCATCTCCCATGTACACAGTCCAGCTACCAGATGCAGCACTGTTGATGACAAACCTACACAAGCCTGTTTATAAAAGGGAATGAAGAACAACACACACATTAGAGTGTACACAGTCAGAATATGTAGCCAGTAACACCCATATATCATACATTTGTTAGTAGGTCAGCATGGCTAAATGGATAAGAACGCATTTCTTAAACATCCGGTGTGCTGATCCCGAGGTAAGGGGTTCAACCCCTAGACCAGTCAGTTGGACTAAAATCCTTGACTTGGGGAACGTAGATTCAAGTACCCCTGAAATTGGAGTGTGTTCGCCTGATGGCGAGGGGCACTGTTAATAGGGAAAGCTAATCCACACGCAAAATTTAGTCCAACACTACTAGATGTAGTGTACATGGACTACGCTTGAGTTCAAAACAAGCGAGCAGGTAAAAACAAGGGGGAAAAATACATTTGTTAAGTAAAAGTAAAGGACCCTTGTGGCCCATTAGGCATATGGTCTTCTTCTTGCTATCCCATGCAGGTCCACCCATGTCCTCGGACTTACGGTGCTTGACCCATATTTGTAGAGTAGAACCTGGACTGTGTGAGTTATGTGGTCAGCGTCACGCCGGCCGCCTTTACATTCAAAGACATTTCCTGGTACCCAATTTAGGCCAGATTGACCTGGAAGTGGAGGTCAATTGTGGGAGCATGCCCAAGTTGGTCGTGTTACCTCCACAGGTTTGGCATTTCTTAGACTCCAACAAACTCCAACCCAATGCCCAGTCAACCCAATGCCCAGTCAACCCAATTCCCAGTCCACTCAATGCCCGGTCAACCCAATGCCTAGTCAACCCAATGCCCAGTCAACCCAATGCCCAGTCAACCCAATTCCCAGTCCACTCAATGCCCGGTCAACCCAATGCCTAGTCAACCCAATGCCCAGTCAACCCAATGCCTAGTCAACCCAATGCCCTAGTCAACCCAATGCCCAGTCAACCCAATGCCCAGTCGACCCAATGCCCAGAAGGAGCAGGCACTGGTTAAGGCACACATTTAAAAAAAATAGCTAATAGCATAACTAAGAGTCCATCTGGAACACACAAAGCAATAGGAAATAGGGGGAAACAACAACAACAACAGCAATAACAACAACAACAAACACAGAGAAGTAAATTTGAGACAGAAATAAGTAATTGCAGAAGACATATAAAGAATTACAAGAGACAGCAAACAATAAATTGGTATGAGTAAGTTGAGGGTTTGTGTCAAGTAGAGAGAAAAGGCAAAGAAAGATTAAAGCAATACTGGGGAGTCTGAATGGAAGCAAAAACTTTACTAATAGTATTTGTCATCAAGTACCAATGTAACATCATTCAGGGCATTCCGTCAGTCATGCCACATGTAATCATTGGTTTGTTCCCCAACTGGCGATCCATACATAGATGGTATCAGTCTCTTATTTAACCTCAAACAAGCACGCGCATGTCATAATTATAACAGACTCACAAAGTGTTATGAGAAAGGTGCAGACAGGCATGCTTCAGGCAGAGTGCCAGGCTTCCATTCAACAATCATAAATAGAGAGCATATGTTGGATTATTTCCCTAAGACATGTTGGTGTGCTGAGACATGAGCAGGTGACAGATTGGTTTCCACAAACACTGAGAAAACTATAGAAACAACTTGAGTCTTACCAGAACTCTCCATCTGTTTGACAAACTCCGGCAGCCCATTGGGAATTCCCCGTATAGTGTCACACGAATATCCATCCTCTGGCAGCAGAAATGGCAGGTGAAGGTCACTGTCCTCTTCCAATCGGATCTCTCGTTCATCAGTACGGGCTAGTTCATCGGCCATATTTTCTGCAATGGACACCACCCGATTGACAAATGCTTGAGATACAGGCGGTTCATTGGGTTCTGGAATGTAGTGAGTCAGGAGGAACCGCAGCTGAAGCGAGTTGAGTTTGAAACAAGTGGAGCTGATGTTGGTGATATCATCAGGACTGGATTTAGAAGCTTGTAGCAGATGAGCAGCCTGTGGGCAGAATTATAAATATATATATACATTAATTTCAGCATGATTTTTCATATGCAATGTGTCTTCTAGCGCTAGAGGATTTGTGGAAGTTGAAGAAAGTTAAATTCCACACCACACTTAGAATTTTTAACTAAATTGGTAAGTCAGTGATACTGTATGGGGAAGGAAGAGCGGAAGAGGAGTGAGAGAATGGTGAAAGATGGAGTTGAGTTGAGCTAGGAACCAACATCACTGCACTCAGGACATTCCCATACGTGCTCCGTCCCCTTGTTCAACAGCTAGTGAAGAGTGACATTACAAATCGTTCCCATTGCTATCTGATTGAAAGTTTTTCTGGTCTTCCCTCTCAGTTTTTAGATGGTGAAAGAAGAAAGAATAGCAAATTTTAGTGACCAGAAATGAGTACAAATTGTGTGTATTATATGCAAGATATTAGATTTATATGCGAGATTATATGCTAGATAAAAGAAATTAGCCAACAAACCAATAGAATACTAAATACCAAATCTTCTTCTTCTTCTTCAGCATTCCGAGCCATTGAGGTTCTTTGCTGCAGATACAAGCTGTCTCCATTCGTCTCTCTGGTTGACCTTCTCTTGCCAGTCGCTGATTCCAAGTGCTTGTAGGTCTATATGTATATTATCTCTCCACAGTCTTCTTGGTCTACCTCGGGGTCTACGGTCATTTATTTCTCGAGTGTAAGCGAGTTTTGTTTCCCTATTATCTTCCATTCTTTCTATATGCCCCAGCCATCGCAGTCTATTAGCCTTCATGATACCAGTGATTAGCGGGGACTTAAACAGATCATAAATGTCTTTGTTGCTTCTTCTTTTCCACTCTCCACTTTGTGTATCCCAAATGGGCCTAAAGATGCGTTTTAAAACTTTGTTACTAAATACCAAATAATAGTAATAATATCAAGTAGCAATAAAATTCAGGTGAATCTAAATATTATAGAATAGATAATGGAAATAGGGACAACTAAGAGCAAAACGGTGTAAACAGGAAATACAGATATCAATATAACTAAAATAATACTAATAAGCATAATAAAGCCATTGTGTTCCAATAGCAACGAAGCAAGCATAAAAAATGTTGTTGGCGAAGGAAGGAAAGAAGGACAAAGGCAAAAAGGAACCCTGCCATGCATGCATCAGTGGAAATCGTCCAAAGCAAATAGGACCAGAAAAAGATTAAACCTCACTACGAACCACCTCAATTGTAACCATTCCTAAAGAAGAAGGCTGAACGTGGTTGGAAGTTTTGTTCTTTTTTTGTTTCCAACAAATTGGAAGGAAGGAAGGAAGGAAGGAGGCAGGCAGGCAGGCAGGCAGGCAGGCAGGCAGGCAGGCAGGCAGGCAGGCAGGCAGGAAGGAAGGAAGGAAGGAAGGAAGGAAGGAAGGAAGGAAGGAAGGAAGGAAGGAAGGAAGGAAGGAAGGAAGGAAGGAAGGAAGGAAGGAAGGAAGGAAGGAAGGAAGGAAGGAAGGAAGGAAGGAATCATTAAACAAATATTTAAAAATGGAACATTCAGGCACTGCACCTGAATAATCCTGCAGAGGTGACAGTCAGCAGCAAGCTCCAAGCCTTGATTCTCCGCCCAGGTTTCTACACGGCCAAGCCTACGCTTCAGGCGTGATCCCCATGCACGAGTGCACAGTTGCAGCTGAGGCTCGCTGATCAGAATGTTGAACAGCCACATGTTGATGAAGTGGAACAGCTGGGAGAAGAGTTGGATGGTCAGGGCTGCGTTGACCCGGCATCGGCGAAGCAGAGTCATGGCCGCTGACAAGGTGTCGAGGATGTCGTCGATAGTGGGGCGGCCCATGTTATAGCGTTGCCCTGTTTCTGAAATAAAATAGTCAAATGTTACTGTGCTGTTTTTGATGTTACATGTGTTTTATCAATGTTATATGTACATTTTCAATGTTACATATGCATTATCAATGTTACATGTGCATCACCTATGTGCATTATCAATGTTATGTATGCATTTTCATTGTTACATATACAACCAAACAATATCTACAGCCTCTATATACTGTCTCACAAAAATGCAAGCTGACATAACTTCTTCAAAAGATTGTCCCACTAAATGAGGCACCCTCACAAAAGATTACAGATACAATAACCTCATCAAGGATTCACAAGTGAAACGATGTCGCAAAGAATTAACAGTCAGATAGTGACTTCACCGGTCTCCCTGGCGTAGAGGTTAACATCTTTCTCTGTAATCTGACCTAGTACATCAACAGCAGCTGAAAAATGTTAGTGTTAACTGCAACGTCCTGTAAGGGATGTGCAACAACACAAATGACTTCAGAAAAATGCCCAAGTGAAGTACAGTGATATTGTGAAGGACACAGTCAGCAAAGGATCCATCAGCTCTAAGACCTGGATGTGATTCCTTCAGATCTGCATACATTTTTGCTCTATCTAATTTTTATATCATTTTTGTGGTCTTGAAACTACGTCAATCCTCAAGTATGACTCCACATTCTGCAAACTAAAAACACTCAACTGGTTACCATAATCTCATAACATGTTGTTCCATATTGTGTATAGCCTAATGGTTCATATTACATTTACTGTTATCAGATTTTAATATGCTTAATAAGGAGCATACAATCGTTGTGTGAAAGATGAGTGGTTGAAAGGGTCCAATACAACAGGTTTTGTGCCCAATATGTAACAATTTTATGCAAATAAAGTTTAAGAGAAGAGAAATCATGACACTGTGGATACACTTTAAAAGGATCAGTTTCCATATGTAGATATCAAAGTAAAGGGATACTAACTACCCCTTTAAAACCTCCAAAAGGGATACTAACTACCCCTTTAAAACCTCCATAAAACATCAGACTTACTTTCATCCCCATCGCTGGCATCTGACTGATCCAGGAAAGCCGGCATGATTCTCTGAAGATCACCTTGCAGACACCTGACCAGGTGATGGAAGGCTGCTTGTACAGCCTCAGCCAACATCTCCTGGGCCACGCCACTTAATGGATGAATGTCCCTGTCCTGTTTGAACATGTGCAGGAGCTCTGACGAGTTAGCCATCCAAAACGCTAAAGAAGAAGGGTCATTGTGGTGATCCTGAGGACAGACAATAAAATATTCACTCAAAGACTGTGATCCTAAGTCTAGGTGTTTGAAACCAATCTTGTCCAGACAGAGAGACTTTACTGTGAGTCTGTGATTACCATGGGGATCAGATGAACAAGCCTAACAATGATAACTGTCATTTACTGTCTGTCATTTACTGTCAATGTAGTATCTTGCAGTGTATGGCAGGGATATTCGAAAAAAATCAGTGACTATGTATGCTAAATATTTCAGACAAAGTATAATTTATGTATTCACTTTATATGATATATAACTGCAGTATGCACCCGACGAGATGCAGTAAAATATGTCAGGCAACAAAGTGTGCAACATTTGTTTATTGCTTCTCTGGATGTGGTTCTTTGGTATGAAAGTGATCCTACAGCACAAAATAATCCTCTGGTATGAAAATGATTCAACCCACAGGAATTATCCAACAGCATAGGGATGATTCTGTGGTTGACAAATGATCATACAGTACAGAATGGAAATGATACTACAAAATGGAAATGACATATATAGAATGGTGGTTTGTTAGAAAACAAGAATCTCAACTTATGGAATTGATCCTACCAAATGGAGGTGATCTTATGGAACAGATATGATCTTAATGTACAAAATAATCCAGCTTTGGGAATGTCCAGAGGTTATGACGTCAGTTCTTGAATTAATCCAACTCACTAGAAATGAAATGAGCATACATAAATTAACCTAGTCTCCAAACATGCAAAGCTGACTCTAAAGGCACTAAACTAGACATTCTTACCTGGATGCTCCGCTGGAACATCTTTGATGTCTTGTTGACGAAATCTGTGACAAGCTGGGCCCGGTGTGTGACCGGAGACTTGGGAGACAGAAGATGTCTAACAGCCATGTACAGAGTGTAGGTCGGGGCCAGTTTAAACTGAACCTGTTTGTTCTTGACCTCCAGGATGGAAGCTTGCAGAAGACGATCTTCAGCTGTAAGTGTAATGTCAAGGTAAGATAAGTGATGACACCTGTATGTCTGGCTGAGCTTTTGGTTAGAGTGAGAACACCTGTATGTCTAGCTGAGCTTTTGGTTAGAGTGATGGAACCTGTATGTCTAGCTGATCTTTTGGTTAGTGATAACATCTGTATGTCTAGCTGAGCTTTTGGTTACAGTGATAACACCTGTATGTCTAGCTGAGCTTTTGGTTAAAGTGAGAACACCTGTATGTCTAGCTGAGCTTTTGGTTACAGTGATAACACCTGTAAGTTTAGCGGAGCTTTTGGTTATAGTGAGAACACCTGTATGTCTAGCTGAGCTTTAGGTTGCAGTGATAACACCTGTATATCTAACTGAGCTTTTGGTTCAAGTGATGATACCTGTAAGATTAGCGGAGCTTTTGGTTCAAGTCTGCTGACAATTACATATCTAAGACCTGTGGAGGAAACAACTGCCAACCTTGACCTAATCCCAATCGGTACATATGTGCTGTGCTGAATCATTATCTAGTTACATTTATATTATCCTAATATGGCCACAACATAGTCTAAGCAACGGTCACAAGGTCTACAGGTTATGATTTATTTGGTAAAAACCTCAAGCTTGATAAATACTGAAACACCATCGCACTAAGGCAGACATTCTGATCCCCTGGCCACTGATCATCCATAAATTGGGTAATCTGGATCAATTTTTCTTCTTTCTTCTTTGTTCGTCCAAACTGTTTGTTTTTGATGTAACTGCTCTGAGCCTGTTCACAGCACAGCTGTGATATATCCGCATTTTGGCCAACACATCCCACTTCTTCAGGCACTTGTTGACCGGGTTAAGGATCAATTCTACTGATGATATTCCTTCATGTAACAGTCACAGTCCATCCAGGATCATTTCTCTCTGTCTGCCCCTGCCTTTTTTTTTCTCTAGTGGAGCGAAGAAAAGCATCTCATATTAAATCAACGACTCACCGTCCAGGCCATATTCGACGGCAGCTGGTAGGTCATCTACTCCTTGTGACCTCAGAGACGATCCTGATCTCTCGGAACCACTTCTGGAAAGAAAGAAAAAACATTTATTCAATCATATTTTTACAAAGAATTGTTTGTTTTTATATTTTAATTTTATTTCAAATAAATACAATACTTGAACACTAACTCTTGGTTCAAATCAATAATTGAGTTATGGTTCTTGACTTTATAGTGGCAATTGTTTTCTTAATTTATGCTGTATTGCATTGGTTGTTATATATGTCACTAGTCTCTTGTCTTAATTTGTGGTTTTAAGATTAGAAACTGAAGAGAGAGGCCGTGATCATTTATTGGGGGGGGGGGGGGGGGGGGGGGAAACCACGTTATGAAAGGAGCAGACTGGAATATGTGACAGCTGGAACATTTTATGGCGCAAGAGATGGAGGAAGACAAAGACAGAAGATTCTTAACAGCCTTTTCTCATATCATGGAAAGATGTCAGCACACAAATTGAAACATGCTGCTGGAGATTCACAAAATGTAGAGCAACATGATCGCCCAGGCCTGTGGATAAGACACTTGATGTTGAATTATAACACTAATCATCACTGTCATATTGTACACTAATACAATACAACTTGGTTATTAATGTTACACGTGGCCCTGCATTGAACTTTCTGACTTGTTTCCATTGATTTGCCAGTGCAATTCATCCTGCCTCACAAGTCGATGTACCTTGATGAAGAAAGGCATGCTGTCTAGATCATCTTGGGCAGCAACATCCCATGTGTCTGTGTTGATACTAAAGCAGAGTATTCTTTCGGCATTTTTTCTGGCTGCCAGGGGATCTTTTCCCATGCTGTAGTTTGCCACAAAATGTTCTCTTTGGACGCCGGCAGTCTGACATGCCGGCCAGGTGTCCAGCCCAGCGAAACTTTTTCTTTAGTGTGGATAATCGGCAGGTCTGCCCTGTCAAGAACTATAGTTGGATGTTTCCAGGTCATTTAATTTCAGCAGGTTATGTGAAAGTGGTTCAACATGTCATACACAGACCACGTTTCACATGCATATACCGATACATCGGCATATACCGTTACATCGGCGACGTGGAGAGGGGGAACCTGCTACTGGGCAACAGCTGGTTCTCCGATTTCCATTGCCCAGGCTTGTGCCCTGAAGAGGTCACTTCAGCACCGCGTAAAGCGGTGACACAACACGGGAAGTAGCATTTGCCGGTTATAAGTCTTAATGCTCGATTGGCGTAGAGCAAGGCGCCAGGGGCTACTTCTGACGGTGGGAGAGATCATCGTATCTCACTAGTAGGGCTGTACCGGATTCAAATTTTTGAAATCCGGCCGGAGCCGGATTTGGCCGGATTTATGAAGTGAGATCCGGCCGGAGCCGGAGCCGGAGCCGGATTTACAAATAAAAAAATAAAAATAAAATAACATACTACATCACTCGACTGTTCATTACTGCAGTTCATTACTATAGACATGACAATGATGACATATACTCATATTAAATCATTTAAATGTAAAATATTACATTCACAGTAGAATAAATAATTAAGTAATATTAAGTTCCATAAGTTCAAGATGAAACATAATACATAAGCACATAATGCTAATTTAGTAATTTTAATTGTTAGTTTTCAGTTTCAGTTTTTAGTTTTCACATTGTTTTCAGTTGGCAAATTATCAGCTCAGTTACAACTCACAACAACAGTACACTGAACAGATTGAATTTATTGAAATACATTCATTTAGTAATTTCACTATTTCAGTCAGTCTTCATTATGGCTGTGAAGTTGAACTCTCAGAGTCAAGAAGAGACGAGTTGTATTTCAGGAAAATCAACGTCTCCGCATTTTCTGGTAAAAGGCTACTACGGTGGTCAGTGATAATGTCTCCTGCAGTACTGAACAGCCTTTCCGATGGCACACTTGTAGGTGGTGGTGCAAGAAATACCTGCGCCAGTCTAGCCATGCTTGGAAATCTTTGCTTATTGGCATGCCACCATGAAACTGGATCTGACTGTCGAGTTTGAAGTGGCTCTGACAGGTACTGTGTCACCTCAGTGTTAATGCTGTTGCCTTCGGCACTTGCAGAACGATCTGCGGTGGGATTTTCCTCGACATTGTGACAACAACATGGCACTTCTCACGTGCAATTGACCACTCATCCAGCATCATTTCAAAATGTGCAAGCAAGTTTGTGGCCGTGTGATGTTCATCACATGCAGTACAATGGAAGACTACACTGCGGAGAACGAAGGAGTCTGTTAACCAATGGCCAGTGAGGCCCATAAATGACTGAGTGGTGTGTTCAGCTGTCCACGTATCTGTTGTGAATGATATGTAATCAGTGTCAGATATCATTGCTGCAATTTTTACCTTCAGACGTTTACACATGTCAGGAATGATATGTTCAGCAAAGTACTTTCTTGAAGGCAATTCATACCTTTTTTCCATTGTATGCATCAACTCTCTGAAACCTGGTCGTTCCACTACTTGAAAAGGCTCCATATCTATGGCTATCATTCGGGCTACGGCAGCATGAATGCGTTTAGCATTGGGACTGTTGATGTCCCAAATTTTGGCCCGGTCCCATGCCTGCACAATTGACTGCTGGGTACTGCTGCTTGCTTTGTGCAAACACGGTCCCAGATTCATCATAGATGTGGTCGCCAATACACTGACCTTCAGTGATGCTTTCTTTTCCATCATTTCGTCATAGCTTTTCTTGTGCATCGATCGCAAATGGGTCTGCATTGATGATGTTGAGAAGTCTTTGGGGCGATCTGATCGTCCACGCGATAACTGTTTGTCACACAACTTACATATTACCTTCGCTGAATCATCGTCTTTAACCTTGAAGTAATCCCAAACGGCGCTGTATGACTTAGATTTTGATGCCATTTTATTTTATGGGCAAGACCAAAGAAATTTACGAAAATAAATATTCAAGTCCCACAAACTCATGAAGTAATGCACCATTAAAATTCAAAATGAGTGTTTTTTTCTTAAAATTCTTATTTACATCAGCGAGAAATAGTAAACCGGAAGTGCTACTGTGCTATTGCCTAAAATTCGACGTGGCCTCATGAAACATGTACAGAAAATTCACGTGACTAGGCAACACAAATCCGGCCTAACTCCGGCAAAACTGGACCGGAGCCGGAGCCGAAGCCGGATTTGTAAAAATGGCCGGATTCCGGATTTGCCGGAGCCGGAGCCGAAATCCGGTACACCCCTACTCACTAGACAGCTACCGCCCGCCTAAGCTGGGCAGCCCCCAGTCAATAAGGTGTTGTCTCGCCACGGTTCA
Source organism: Cepaea nemoralis (assembly GCA_014155875.1). NCBI lineage: Eukaryota > Metazoa > Mollusca > Gastropoda > Stylommatophora > Helicidae > Cepaea > Cepaea nemoralis. The sequence continues at coordinate 177,663 of JACEFZ010023596.1, forward strand.
TCTGCTCCTGAGGGTGTGTGGAGCTTAGGTGGAAATCCTGACACATGGACCGCAATCTATACACCTAACAGCAAGAAAAAAACAAAACAACCGGCCCTAAGGCTGGGAACATGGAACGTAAGAACCATGACCCCTGGCATCTCAGATGATCTAAATGAGATTGTGGATGCCCGCAAAACTGCAGTGATAAACAACGAACTGCTAAGACTGGGGATAGACATTGTCGCCCTGCAAGAGACCAGACTCCAAGAATCTGGAAGCATCAAGGAGAGGGACTTCACTTTCTACTGGCATGGCAAGCCGTGCGGAGAGACCAGGGAGCATGGAGTTGGCTTCGCTATCAGAAACAAGCTGCTCAATTCCATCATACCACCAAGTGATGGCACTGAAAGAATATTGAAGCTCCAACTCCAGACAGAGGCAGGCCCAGTTAGTATTATAAGCGTTTACGCCCCAACACTAACTGCAGCATCAGAATCTAAAGACAAGTTCTATGACGACCTTAGCAAAGAAGTCAGTGAAACACCAGAGAAACAACATCTTTTTATCCTGGGGGATTTCAATGCCAGGGTTGGCTCCGACCACGAATCTTGGCCTTCATGTCTAGGACAGTTTGGCATTGGGAAGATCAATGACAATGGACAACATCTCTTGGAATTCTGCAGCCACCATAATCTGTGCGTGACCAACACCTTCTTTGACACGAAACCTCAACACAAGGTGTCATGGAGGCACCCCAGATCAAAGAACTGGCACCAACTCGACCTGGTGCTCACTAAACGCAGCAACCTCCGCAATGTACGGATGACTCGCAGCTATCATGGTGCTGACTGTGACACCGACCATTCACTCGTCTCCAGCAAGGTGAAGATGAAGCCCAAGAGAATCTACAGAAGCCGAACAGAAGGAAGACCACGCATTGACACCAGTGGCACCCAAAATAAAGAGAAGGTCAACAAATTCATGCAGGCTCTAGCGGATACTCTGCCCGGCCCCACAGACGGAGATTCCACCGAGAGATGGAGTCATTTTCGCGACACCATCTACAATACAGCACTATCAACATTTGGCAAGAAGCAAACTAAGTCAACCGACTGGTTTGAAGCACACTCTGAAGAGATGCTCCCAGTCCTGGAGATAAAGAGACATGCATTCTCGATGTATAAAACATCACCTTCAGAGAAAACACTGCAGGCATTGCGAACGGCCAGAAATAGAGTACAACAGATGGCAAGAAGACGTGCGAACAGGTACTGGCTACAGCTCTCTGCTCAAATTCAAACTTGTGCAGACACTGGAAATATAAGAGGAATGTATGAGGGCATCAAGCAAGCTGTCGGTCCATCAAAAAATAAGATGGCCCCTTTACGATCAACTGAGGGGGTAATCATAAAAGATCGAGCGAAACAAATGGATCGCTGGGTAGAACACTACTCAGAGCTATACTCAGTGGATAACACTGTCAGCGAAGAAGCTCTGGAAGCCATCGATCAACAGTCCGCCATGCATGCCTTGGATAACGAACCTTGCCTCACAGAAATCAGCGAAGCACTAGACTCTCTCAAATCCGGCAAGGCACCTGGAAAAGATAGTATTCCACCTGAAATTTTAAAATGTAGCAAAGAAACAATCATCCCAGAACTGTATGCAATATTACAGCTCTGCTGGAGAGAAAAATCAATACCACAAGATATGAAAGACGCAAACATCGTTACCCTTTATAAAAACAAAGGCGACAGAAGCGACTGCAACAACTATCGCGGCATTTCCCTTCTCAGCATTACAGGCAAGATTTTTGCCAGAGTAATCCTTAAAAGATTACACATTCTTGCTGAAAGAATCTACTCCGAATCGCAGTGCGGATTTAGACCCAACAGGTCCACCATCGATATGATTTTCTCACTCCGGCAGCTCCAAGAGAAGTGCAGAGAACAGAGGAAGCCATTATATATAGCCTTCATCGACCTCACAAAGGCATTTGACCTCGTGAGCAGAAGCGGCCTTTTTAAGGTCCTTGAAAAGGTTGGATGTCCACCCACCCTTCTTAGTCTCGTGAAATCATTCCACGAAAACATGCAGGGGACCATTTTATTTGACGGCTCAACATCCCAGTCATTCAGCATCAGCAGCGGAGTAAAGCAGGGATGCGTGCTTGCTCCTACACTCATTGGTATCTTCTTTGCTGTTCTCTTAAGGCAAGCATTTGGGACTGCCACTGAAGGCATATACCTCCACACAAGATCTGATGGCAAACTTTTTAACCCATCAAGACTCAAGGCAAAGACCAAAATAAGACCAAGATGCGTAAGAGAACTACTTTTTGCAGATGATGCAGCACTGACTACTCATACAGCAGAAGATCTCCAAAGGCTCATAGATCGTTTTGCAGCTGCCTGCAAAGACTTTGGGCTCACCATTAGCCTAAATAAAACACAGGTGATGGAACAAGATGCTGATGCGCCTCCGTCAATCAAAATCTCTAATTATGAATTGAAAGTCGTCCACGATTTTGTGTATCTGGGATCGACAATATCAGATAATCTTTCATTAGAGACAGAAATCGACAGACGCATTGGAAAGGCAGCCACAACATTTTCCAGGCTAGCTAAAAGAGTTTGGGAGAATAATAGACTAACAGAGCGTACAAAAGCTCAAGTATATAAAGCTTGTGTTGTTAGCACACTACTCTACGGGTCTGAATCCTGGACCCTGTACTCAAGACAGGAAAGGAAGTTGAATTCCTTCCACATAAGATGTCTGAGACGTATCCTGGGCATAACATGGAAAGACCACATAACAAACAAACAGGTGCTTGAAAGAGCAGATATTACCACAGTGCACACCCTCCTCAAGCAGAGACGCCTCCGGTGGTTGGGCCACGTATCTTGAATGGAGGACGAACGTATTCCCAAAGATCTCCTTTACGGAGAACTAGCCACAGGAAAGAGGCCAACCGGAAGACCCCAAATGCGATATAGGGATGTGTGTAAACAAGATATGAAAACCATTGGAATAGATCCAGACACGTGGGAGAGAGTTGCAACAGACAGATGCTCCTGGAGAAGAGATGTACGAAACGGACTGGTGCTCTTTGAGCGCAATCAGATCCAAAAAACTGAGGAGAGACGGCACAGGCTCAAAGAGCAGTCACTTACTGCGGGACTTGCCTCGTCTCACAGATGCGGAAACTGTGACAGAGATTGTCATTCTCGAATTGGACTATACAGTCACCAGCGGTGCTGCCAGGCACCTCCCAAGCGGCACAACTCTATAGTCCTTCAGGACTGAAAGAGGCCTACTACTACCGATATAGATAGAAATGTTGTTATGGCCACTTTTAGCTTTGCTGTTTTTTAATAAAAAAAAGTTTGTTGTATATCCTTTACAGGACGTCACAGTCAACTTCAGCATTTTTTGGCTGTTTCTTGGCAAGTTTATGTTAGTAATTTGTCATTGCTTTCTGAACATCTGGCACTCTGTGTGAAAACCAGTGCAAAATGGTCTTATTTCCAAATCACCTACAGCTGTGTTACCTCATCACCACAGTTTCCATACTTTGTCTTTAAAGATGTGCCATTTCTGTTCCAGCTACTGGTATTTTTTTAGTTCAAGCACCGACCTCTTTATCGATAGAGTAACAGATCCAATCAGAGGGCTCTTGCAAGAAAGCTTCACCTATGTACAGCATTCTAGTTTATGATGCCAGCGACCTGTCACTCATCCCTTCCATTGTAAAACTGCTGCCACCTGCTCCCAGATATGACAACAACCTGCAGATTCAGTGACTACAACTTACAGTGACTACTGCAAAGATCAACATACCTTCTCTGCTGTGTCTCCCTTGCCAGAGTTCCTGGGCGGGGCGATGGCCCTGCACTTACTGTCTCGATATGCCCATCAACATCAAAGTTGGTCTCCTGCGGTTGCACACGCTGGGCTTTGTTTGGCAGTTGGTAAGGCTGGTTTTTTGCAGGAACCTACAGACAAAATAGAAGACTGTTTATACAGGGACTAATACAAAAATATAACGAGGACAAAATGAAAGAAACAGTTATCAGTGCCCAACAGAGACCTCCCATCTTAAAGAGATAGGACACATTATTGTTAAACAGTTAATTTCCAGCCAACATTTTAAAAGACAGCTTAATTAAAAATAATAAACTAAAAGACAGTTCACTGAAAAATACTCAACTAAAAGACAGCTTACTGAAAAATGCAAAATAAAAGACAAGCTTACTGAAAAATACTTGAATAAAAGACAGCCTACTGAAAAATACTCAACTGAAAGAATAGATACCTTACTGAAAGACACCTACCTCATCAAACCTGGGGTCGAGAAACTTGTAGACTTTGTCCTTGCCAAACTGGACAGTCATGCCATGTTTCAGCATGGTGGTCTCGTAGATCCTCTGCCTCTCCACATAGGTTTCTGCATTCTGGCTGTTGGGGGTCACTGTGACGATGCCATCCGTGTGTGCCAATACACAATGCCTGGGCCGTATATCTGATCCCGACAACTGCCAAGGGAAATAATACAAATGCAGTTCCAGTTAAATATCAAGAGCATACAAACATAATATGAATCTGTAAATTTAATCATTCTTCTTTTTTTTTCTGGGAGGTTTGCACTGTGTCTGTTTCAGGCTAACCTGTGATATTTGTCCTTTTTGGCCGACACATGCAACTTGTGTGGAACTGTTTCTGGTAAAGATGACGGAACAAAATGCTCAAACTCTCAGTGACATATAAGCACACTGGAAATTTAAGAACAAGTGCTCATATGCATTCATCCATGCTGACCTCCAATGAGCCACATAACTAAGATACTCCTCAAGGTCAAAGAAAGAATCCAAAATAAAACAGATGAAGCTGAAGAACAATTTAGGTTCCGCAAAAACAGCAACACTAGAGAAGCAATAATCTGACTGAGGATGCTGATTGAAGAATATATAGAAGTTCAGAAAAATATATTTGTATATTTTATAGACTACAAGAAAGCTTTCTCCCTATTTGTTCTTTCCCATCATCCACCTACAGCGGTTACATTGTCGTTGACATGCTTACTTTATTAATTCCTTCAGCTTCAACCACACCATGTGTTCAGCTCTTGTCTTAAATATCATGCAACACATGTTGTCATATCTTTTACATCTGGCTGATCACCCTGCAGAAAGAGACAGAGTCGTATGGGATAAACCCAGTGCAATTAAGTTGATCCCCTAGTCCTTAAACCCTTAAACTCCGGTGGCAGTATGTGACCTTGGAATACCTCCTTCTGGTACCTAGGGACAGTATCTCACCTGGAGAAAATGCTTGCCATTGTAGTCTGGTTTGTTGTTGGCCACCTCAGTCACGTTGACAACCTCAGTGACATTCAATGGAAGCACGTGGCGCTTGGGTTTCCCTGCAACAGACAAAACCAACAACTCCTTGAGGCTGCAAGTAATATGTATACATTTACCTTTCACTAAGATTTATTCAAATCCTTAAGATCTGTCCATAACTGCATTATGCATTATGTTCTTAAGTGTATGTGTAATGCTCTTTAGTTATGTGTTATGTTCTTAAGTGTATATTTTATGTTCTAAAAAGTAAGTGTTATGTTCTTAAAAGTAAGTGTTATGTACTTGATTGTATGTTCTATTTCCTGAAGTGCATGTGTTATATTCTTGATTATATGTGTTATGTTCTTAATTGTATGTTTTATTTCCGTAAGTGTATATGTTGTCTTCAATTGTATGTGTTGTGTCCTTAATTGTGTGTGCTAATCCTTAATTGTATGATTTATTTCCTTAACAACATGGATTATGTCCTTATCCGTAGGTATAACCTTTTTAATCATATGTGTCACATACTTAATTGTATTTGTCACATATTTAACAGTGTGTTACATCCTTGATTGCAAGTGTTACATCCTAAAGGGTATGCGGTATTATATGTCCTTAATTGTAACATTTATGTCACATAGAATCCTTAATAATGGCAATATTATCATCAAGCCAACCAAGTGGTCATATTACCCTCATGCCAACCAGGTGATCATGCTACCCTCAAGCCAACCAAGTGGTCATATTACCTTCATACCAACCAGGTGGTCATACTATCCTTAAGCCAATCATGTGATCATATTACCTTAAAGCCAATCAGGTGATAACATGACCTGCAAGCCAACCAAGTGGCCATATTACCCTTATGCCAACCAAGTGGTCTTATTACTTTCAAGCCAACCAGTATTGTTACCCTCATACTAACTAAGTGGTCATATTACCCTCATGCCAACCAGGTAGTCAAATAGTAGTACCTTTATACCAACCAGGTGATCATTTTCATCTCTAATTAACCAGGCAGCTGCATACCCACAAGCCAATCACGTGATCAGATTACCCTTAAACCGATCGGTTGAATACATTACCCCACTTAAACAAATCACACACAAGTTCACTGCTGTGATTTATAAGAAAGATATTCACTGGTTTGGTTTATTAGAAAGATATTCACTGGTTTGGTTTATAAGAAAGATATTCACTGGTTTGGGTTATAAGAAAGCGATTCACCGGTTTGGTTTATAAGGAAAATATTTAATGCTGTTGGTTCATAAGAAAGATATTCACTGCGGTTGTCTATAAGCAAGATATTCATTAGTGTGGTTTATAAGATTTTCAAGGCTGTGGTTTATAAGAAGGATATTCCATACCTCGAATATTCATTTCAATTAAGTAAGGCAGCATGTCCAAGTTTGTATGCCGCTGATCACTAGGATGAGCACGCAGGTCCTCGTGGGAAACTGATCTCTGCTTCTGCCTCCTTTTTGAATCATCTGTTCTTTTGCGCAGCTGGAAAATGATGTGCCCTGAAATTTTACAAAATAGATGTTGTTCAATGTCTGTCATATTACTTATTTAATACTACAGATATACTCTTGCCTGCCAGCCCAGTGGCTGGGGTATGAACTGGCACTGAGGTGAGCTTTTAAAATTATACTGGGCTTCCAGGTCGACCCAGCCTAAACTGTGTACCAGGTCATGTCCAGGGAAGTAAAGGCAGCCAATGTGATACTGACCACATCATTCACTGAGTGCTGATTGGTTTATACAAATTTAGGACAAGCACCATATATACCCACTATGCCTCAGTTAGTTGCATATCCTTTACAGGACGTCACAGTTAACCCCAGCATTTTTTTTGCGGTTTGTGATTTCTTGGCAAGTTCACATTCAATAGTTTGCCTTTGCTTTCTGAACGACCGGCACTCATACCATTTTATAAAAACAACGCAAGGCGGCCTGCTGCCAAATCTCCTGCAATTTTGTTTCAAACACAGTATATTGGGTTACAAACTGCATCCGTAACCCCTTTACCACAGAGCCAACAATATCCCTCAATGCATGTAAAAAGGCCTTTAACATACTTTACTTCTAGGTTCTTAACTTACTTTCCTTCTTCTTCATTTGTCCTGCGAGTTCCAGAGAAATAGCTTATGTTATACTATTACCAGCCGGCTTCATGGCTTAGAGGTTATGACTTTTCTCCGTAATCTCGCATACTCTCGTGGGTTAACGTGATGACGGTAAGAATCACCAGTGGTTCGAATCGCATCGATAACTTACGGGGCAAACTACTGAGCGTAATCTTGCCAAGAAATCAACATACAGCTGAAAGATGCTGGTGTTGACAGCAATGTCCTGTAAAGGTCATGCAACAAAAAAACCAACAAAAAAAAAAAAAAAAAAAAAAAAATACAATTACCAGTTTTCTCAATGTGCATCCTATGCAGCACCAATGTCTTTTCCTCATCTCCTGATATGTTGGATGCCATCTAATTCTCTCCCAAAGCTCATCATACTATTTTAGTCCAGGCGTTAGTTAATGAGCCAGTCTCCCTGGCGAAGGAGTTAAGGACGCTGTTCGTAATCCCGTATACCCACGTACGAAACACAGCTACGCGAGATTCGGCAGCAGATCGCATCACGTTGGTTTCTTACGGAAAGGTGTGTGAGCCGGTCGTTCAGAAAGCAATGGCAAACTACTGAACGTAAAACTTGCCAAGACATCAAAAGCAGCTGAAAAATGCTGGTGTTGACTGCAATGTCCTGTAAATAGGATATGCATGTGTACCTGTGCACGCGCACACATGCACGCACACACACACACACACACACATACACTAATGAATGTTTATAATTTATTAGTAACTTATTTTTGGGTGTTAGCTCACTTTGAACTCAAGCATAGTCGAAACACGTGCTTTTACAGCCAGTGCATGGGACTGATTTTTGTGTGTGAATTAGCTTACCCTATTACCAGTGTTCCTCGCCATCAGGTGAACCCACTTCAGTTTCTGAGGTACTTGTGCTTGCTTGCTTGCTTGTGTTCGTTGGCTTGAGCTCCAACGCGAAGTCCTGTATGTCGGATGAAGGCATCCTGTTGTCCAACATCAGTGTGATGTCATACAGGACCTGAGTTTTGCGTGAGTATCCGTTGTCCCATGTCTGGCTTATTGGTGTGCAGACTGGTGGTTCCTCGCCGTACAGGCAGACACTCTCCGACTTCGGAGGAATCGGCGATCCTACTGACTTTAGCCAGGACCCCGAAGGGACCTGTTGCCCAGGACGCTCGACGAGGACGCGTCAATAGGTCTTGGCCAGTATATAACCCGGCCCTGGTGCCTTGGAAACACCTCTGCGTCCCTGAGGTACTTGTAATTTACGTCCTCAACTCAAGGACAAGAAGTCAAGATTTTAGTCCAACTGATCAGTGTAGGGGTCGATCCCCCTACCTCAGCATCAGCACAATGGAAGCTTAAAAGCAAGCGTCCTTATCCATTCAGCCATGCTGACCTCCAGTTAGTCCTATTAGTAACTGGCTTAGTTGTTCTCCGTGTTTCTGGTCCAAACAGGAGTAATGATTTAATGTTAATGTTAAATTTTCCAAGCTGGTTACTAGATTTAATTCTTTGTGCATCTACCAAGCCCACAAGTTTCAATAGAAACTACAGGGTGTTTGTAATGTCTCACTACACTTTTGTATGTAGAACAAATTTGAAAATTTCTTTCTTCTGTTGATAACCAACATTCTGTGTGGAGTGCAAAGAATTACTCCAGCAGACATCAGCCATTCGCTGCATAATGATTCACAGTGGACTGTGAAGCACATTTTTTGATGACATCATGCACTTCATTTTTCAAATTTGTTTTACATACAAAGCATAGTGAGACTTTACAAATACCCTATACATACAGGATGCACTTGAGACACAAAACAAAAGGACAAAGACAGCCAAACAAGCAAAACATTCCTTCTGTTGACATTTGCTGTCCTTAGCTGACTGATATTTAACACCATCTGCTTCCAAAACAGAATTTCCACTTACCATAATTCTCCCTGAATTTTAATCTGAACTGTTCTTAGCTATAGTGTTTATAGAAGTATGTCATGTTATGCAAATGATGTTTCAACATATATTTAAATTACCTGTTCTTGTCATTTCTAATGTTCGGTCGTTACCATAAACTACAATCCTTTGTCACGTAAAGAATGGCTGTGTGTGTGTGTGTGTGCCATCTATACTGTGCTTGTTTCACACGGTACTCATTTAGTGTTAAATTTGTGTTACATTTGTATTGCATTTGGTGTTATATTTAGTGTTATATTTGGTGTTACTTTTGGTGTATTTGGTGTTACATTTGATGTTATATTTGGTGCTACACTTGGTGGTATATTTGGTATTACTTTTGGTGTTATATTTCTATATTATATGTTATGGGGGGAATGTGTGAGTGTGTTACAATTGTAATTTGTTTTTAATTTTGTTGTTGTTGGTGTTGATGTTTTTTTTCATTTTTACTACTTATTTCAGAATCTCAGGCTGTGATACAGTATCATATCCTGGGATTCTGAGATAAATAGTAAAGAAATCTTTTTTTCAAATTTTAATTTTCTCTTCTTTGTTCTTATTTTTTTCATCTCTTTATTCTTCTCATCCTATTCTTATGCCTTAATATAGTCACTGGAGGATCTTCTCCATGATTATATGTAGTGTTTTGTGTATGTATTAGTCTGCTGATGAAGGCTAGTCGCTGCAACGTCCTGTAGTTCTGTTCTGTAAAGCTGCATTACTTTTGTGTTATTTTGTATTATTTTAACAATAGCATCTCCAGCCAACAGACTCTTAGCCAAGTGCCAAAGAAAACAGCTCCTACCTTGACCTCTGTGCTTTTCATGCTGCATGACGATAGCCAGAGGACACTCGTTGTCATCCAACACCCTCTCATCTCCTCTTGCCTCCCCATGATACTCCAGCCCACCGGAGGGTAGCAGCACCTGTGATATAAATGTCAGCCCTTAAAACATATGAACATACAAACTACAGAGAACTTCCTTGCGCAGCATACACTGGTCAAAGCAATCATCCTGTGCTACAACCTACTGAGCAATTAAGACATTCTGGAAGACTCAGACAAGAAGCTTCCTTGCTCAGAAAATTGTGGTAAAGTGGTCAATCCTGTGTCACAATCAATTGGGCACTTAAACATTCCACTATACAGGGTAAAAAAGCTCTGCATATAGTGATCAAGGCAAGCCTCCTGTGCCACAATCCACTGGGCAATGAGCCATTCCGAGGAAGCCATTGCCCAACATACTGTGATGGAGGCAAACCTCCTGTGCAGCAAACCACTGCACTGTGGCACTCAAAAGAAATGAGGCCCCACTAGAGTTGGCAATGATTGTTATATCTCTGATTCTCTCCTGAAGGAGCGGCATCTTTCCTTTAGATCAGTGGTTCTCAACCTTTTCTTGGCCCATGCACCCCTTCACCATAAGTTCAGAATGTCATTTCCCCCCCCCCCCTTTCCTATTTCCACCCTATAAATTCCCTCCACCCCACTCCCGCCTCTACATAGTATACGTTAAAAAAATGGAAGCTAAATTCAATAACACATACTAGAACAAGTCTAATTCCCCACCGGTTGAGAACCACTGCTTTAGATGTACTAGTGGCTGTGAACAAGAACATGCTAAACTGTTAACAACTTGTTCTTCAGGCATTGGTAACATCTTGTTCTCTTCTTGAAAAGGACATCATAGCTTCACAAAATCTTGGTGACGTAGTTGAACCAGAGGATGGAAAGTAGACAGGAGGGTTAACTCATTGACAGGAATACCAATGACTTGGCGGTGCAGTTTTCTTTGGCAGCACACTAATCCTTTATCGTTCATATTAGAAATATTCTACCACAATGTGTTGAGATGGCTAAGCAGAATTACAACATGACGTCAACACATTTACAAGACATCAAGAAAGTAGATTTACATAACACCAAGAAAGTACCTGTATATGACACCATGAATGTACATTTATATTACATCAAGAAAGTACATTTATATGACACCAAGAAAGTAGTTATTTCATGACACCATGAAATTACTTTTATATGACATCAACAAAGTACCTTTATATGACATCAAGACAGTACATTTCATGACACCAAGAAAGTGCATTTATATGATATCAAGAAAGTAATTTTAGTTAGTTAGTTAGTCGAGGTTCCAACTTCACGGCAACGGGTTGTCCCCATTATGCTCCATTCCCATGCCAGCGAATATCACACAAAATGCTCCCTACTGTCCAATGTGAAAAGTGGAATAGACTGGAGTCTCGGCAATACAACAAGCCCGCACAGGTACACTGTGCATAATGCTGCCGTCAGAATGCCACCACAAAATTCATCCACGAATACCACAGTTCATCATTGATGGACTAGGCAGTCACCAGAAAGACCTCACTGACGCGGGTTTTCTCACTGACCCAGGTTTTCTCACATGGCTCGGTCTCTTACCGCAGGGTGACCCGCCGAAAGTGCCGCACACAGCACGAACTTCGCAGCTTCAGCGCTGGCTCCCAGGAGTCTCCCGAAAAATGCATTCATGAATCAAAAGGGCAAAACAGTCAATTCAGCAACCATCTGTAGCCATTGTTCTGAACATGCAGTTCATTGTACAGGATAGATGTAAAAGCATTCCATGCGATTTCACAGCTCACTCAGCACTCAGCAGCAGAGCGACGGAACATTGTACTACCAGTCCAAATGAGGAAAATGCGATTGTAAACCGTAGCCACAAGCATAAACATGCCACAGGCCCCAACGGTTCAATGCCTAACCGCCATGCTGGTGACTAGAAGTCAAGAAAGAAATTTTACACCGCATCAAGTAATTACATTTGTATGACATCAAGAAAGTACATTTACATGACATCAAGAAAGTACATTCACGTGACATCAAGAAAACAGTACATTTCATGACACCAAGAAAGTACATTTATATGATAACAAGAAAATACATTTACATGACATCAAAAAGTACATTTATATGACATTGAGAAAGTACATTTACATGACATCAAACAGTACAAAGAGTACATTTACATGACATCAAACAGGACATTTACATGACATTGAGAAAATACACTTATATGACAGCAAGAAAGTACATCACATGACATCAAGAAAGTTAGACCCGCAAGTATCATTTTTAATCCATTGTACCAATGGTTAGACTTTTGTCGTTATGGTGGTGGTGGTAAGGGTGGGGGTGGTGAAGGTGGTAGTAGGAGGAGCAGCAACAAGCAGCAGAGAAGCAGCAATAATAGGATCTAACATTATTCAACCGTGACTGGACTCATGAAGAGAGCTGCTTTACCTCAACCAGACAGTAATTGTGCGGATCCTCCTTCTCCATCCCGTACTTCTCCAACGATTCCGTGACCACTGCTGAAGCTGGGTCTGCCGTAGACAGGAACAGCGTCTTGTAAGGAACATCTGGACACAGTGCCTCGCCATAGATCTTTAAGGTGCCACCTGCAACGGTAAAGTGTCATTGGAATTAACACAACCAGAAACTATAAAATGTAACAGTACAGCTTTATTTGTAAAACTATGAAAATCTATTTCACTCTATATACAACTTTAGCTGCAATGTCCATGAGGAGGTGAGTTGAGTTGAGTCAAGAACTGACATGACAGCACTTGTGACATCCCCATGTGCTCCGTCCGCATCTGCAACAACCAGCGAAGAATCCCAATACTAATGGTATCAGTAGCAGTCTGAGTATATGTCTGCCTGGGCTTTCCTCAGAGTCCTGAGTGTCGGCCAGATCCTCTGGTCACTCCCTGCAGCACCATTCATGAACAAGTCCACAAAGAGCTTGGCATAAGTTGGTTGAGGGTACATACTATACTTCACTGGGATGCCTCGTGCCTTGAAGATCTTGCTTCTCTATCATTCGGTTCATGGAGGCAATTCTTCCGCAGACTCTGGGGGAATCATAGCTGGAGCTACTGAGTTCAGGCACTGTACAATGCTGCTGGCAGGCCACTCTGTCAAAAGAGACTGATCCATACGGGATCAAACCTGGTGCAATGGAGTCGATCCGCCAGCCTTTAAAACCCTCTTTTATAATTCCATAGGGACATGAAAGGCAGAAGAAAACTTGTAAAATCACAGTTATTAGAGTCCTCTCTCCCTCTCTTTCTCTGGGTGAAGGGTGAGGGTGGGTGTGGTCTCACTGGGTGAGGGTGTGTGTGGGTGGGTGGGTGGATATGTGAGAGTGGGTGGGGGTGTATGGAGGGTGTGTGTGTATGGGTGGGTGATATGTGTGGGTGGGTGATATGTGTGGGTGGGTGAGGTGTGTGTGAGTGGGTGGGGGTCATGTGTGGGTCATGTGTGTGGGCAGATGGGGATGTGTGTGGGTGGGTGGGGGTCATGTGTGGGTGGATGGGGATTGTGTGGGTGGGTGGGGGTGTATGTGGGTGGGAGGGGGTGTGTGGGTGGGTGAGGGATGTGTCTCATAACATTGTAATATGCATTTCTTATGTTTACAACATTCATTTGACAATGTATTTTCCTATGTGAATGTATCATGCACTATTGATGAATGAAAGATGAGTGATTAGAAGGGTTGAATGTAAGACGGGCCTCCATGCCCAATTCGTAACCCTTTTTTAAAAAAGTTGAATTGAATTGAATTGAGTTTCTCTTACTCTTCACCCCCAAAGGGGGCTATTTTTATTTTTTTTCTTGGAACCAAATGATTCCCAGGTTGACCTAGCATCCTACTATTGTTGTTGCTGCTGTTGTAATCAATGTCACCACTGAATCCCAATGAGTCAATGTGTTCACTCAGTACAACTTGTGATTTATTGGTGACTTGGATACATTTCGGTAGGCATGCAACATATTTCCATTGACCTAGCAATCTTGCTAGCAATCTCCCAACCGCACGCAAGCACAGAAGAACACGTGAAACGCGGTTCAAAGCTTCTGATATGAAAATAATAAGATACATAAGATCCAATATGTCTGCTGTCCTTCTCCATGAACGACTGGCATTAAAAGATTGGTCAAGTGGGTCAACGAGTAAAGGACCCCTTTACATCCATTAAGTCGTATTGAGCATATGGTGTTAGACCCACACATTTATAGACCCATCGGTACTCGGTGGGAAACGGTCAGTATCCAGACCCCCGTTTTAACTTTCCCAGTCATTTAACGGTGCTTATTTTAGACTGGGTCGACCTGGAAGACCAAGCCGAATTCAATATCCGAAAGGATGTGGACTCAAACCCGTCTCCCAAACTATTGGTACCCGACTTTGAGAGAGAGACAGACAGAGAGAGAGAGAGAGAGAGAGAGAGAGAGAGAGAGAGAGAGAGGGGAGAGAGAAAGAGTGTGAGTGTGTGCGCGCGCGCGTGCGTGCGTGTGTGCGCGCGCGTGTGTGTGTGCTAGCCATTACGCTACCGCATCTCCCAAACTATTGGTACCGGACTTTGAGAGAGACAGAAAGCGAGAGAGAGAGAGAGAAAGGGGAGAGAGAGTGTGCGTGTGTGTGCGCGCGCGTACGAGCGCGCGCGTGCGTGCGTGAGCGCGTGCGTGCGTGTGTGTGTGTGTGTGTGTGTGTGTTTGTTTGTTTTTTTAAGTTTATCGCGGTTCCAACTTCACGGAAAAGAGGTAAAATCAAGTTTCCTCGCGCCTGTGAAGTTCACTTATTAACAGGGAACAAGAAATTGCCGACAAGTTCTTGTCCGCCAAATGCCAGCTCTGACAGCTGAGCTGTTCTGATGGTTCTAATTTTAGCCTTGCAGTCTCGAATCTAATAATACCCACGCGCATGGTTCATTTTGACTCTCATGCCACGGAGTGAACTATATATCGGGGGCTCCTCCTGGCTCCAACCTAGTGCAGGTAAATGACAGCTTTTATTTTACATGTTTTCAGGTTTAACGCTGGGAAGATGGGTCCCCGTGGCTAAATAATCTGCATTGACTCATCCTCCACCTCTTGTTTTTGTTCTTCCTGTGCTTTCTCAACAGGTGTAGGCGCCCGTGCCCCCTCAACAATTCTAGCTCTACAGTACTATGTATCAATTCGTGTGCTTAACTCTTCTAGCATTGTGCAAGACTCTCTTTCTCTCGCTCTCTTTATCCATCCATCCAGCCATCCATCTATATCTCTCTCTTTCTCCATCCATCCATCCACCCACCCACCCTTCCTATCTATCTATCTATCTATCTATCTATCTATCTATCTATCTATCTATCTATCTATCTATCTATCTATCTATCTAACTATCTATCTATCTATCTATCTATCTCTCACACAAGACGAGCCCCAGTAGCATAAAACGAGGTTCCTGGCTCTGCCACAAACTCGTAATATGCCAAACAGCGAAACAGTTTCGTAATTAACCCCCACAGGATTTACTTTCTAACCAACACAAAACTTCGGGTTCAACCCCAGAATGATTCCTTTCCCCGCTGAATACGCCTCCAGTCGACCAGTCATCTACAACGGGTGCCTGATATTGTTCGGGAATCGAATATCGCGCGTGGCAAGCGAGGAAACTGGCCGCTTCTGCTGTACATCTTCATTACGTCACTACTGGTCGTGGAATGACTTGCTACCTACATATCGTCCGTAGCGGGCGTGCTGGTTAGCACGTTACACTGACAAAGGCATGAGTGCGGTCGGACAAGGGTTGGCTATTGGGGGAAAAGACTGATCACCGATTTGTCCATGCACTCCGGCCTACAAACATATGATGGCCCCAGCAGTTCGCATACCTACAGCATGTATCCACCAGGGGATACGTTTTGTTTTGTTTTCCAAATGGCCCTCTATCCAAGCTTGTGCATTGTCTCGAAATGTCACAAGTTTTATAATAGCACAAGTAACTAGTTTCTTTTATCTTGGACATGTAATATACAGATGATGGCAGAAGTGAAACGGAAATCAAAAACGAGAATAGAAATGGCTAAAAATTCTTTCAACATCATGAAATCAGTATTAACATCTAGAGAGATTAATAACGCATTAAAAATGAGAATTGTCAAATGTTAGTATATGCAACACTACTGTATGGCCCGGAAGCCTGGACATTGAACAAGCAACTGGAAAGTCGAATAGATGCCCTGGAGATGTGGATATACAGAAGAGTATGTAGTATTTCATGGAAACAGTAACAATCAAATACAGAGAATGGAAAGAGAGTTGATGAAAGAAATAAAAAAAAGAGGCAAGTGAAATATTTCGGCTACATTAAAAGACATAACACTCTTATAAAATACTGGAGGGCAAAGTTGAGGGAAAGCGAGCAAGAGGTAGACAACGATACAAGTTGGAAGATAACATCAAGAGATGGACGAACATAGGTCTGATAGAGTATACAGTCAAGGCGAGAGAGTGTTGGAGATCCATTGCAGCCAACCTTCGTTGTGGAAACGGTACCTGATTGATTTACTATTAATAGCAGCAGCTTCACCCGTACTTATCTGTGTAATCTGTACCCGACATGCACAATGCTAACCCGATTATCGGGGGTGCAGTAGTAAGTGTGGTTAGTCCGTGATGGTCCTGGTTCAATCCCCAGAGATGGTAGCTTTTCTTCCCTCCACCCCTCCCCTTCGACCAGTACAGTCGACCTAATTTCAGAAATTAATGTTCATAATTTTCTGGAAAATGACTGGGACGAAAAGGGGAACAGGACACCCACCTTATAATGCCATGTTCTTAATGTGTGGAGAGAGGTGTAGAGAAAGACAACGTGTGTGAGTAGAGGTGGACTGGAAGAAATCTGTGTGAATGCACAGTAAAAAAAAAAATTAAAAGTTGGAAATAAGGTCGCAGACTCATTACATTCGGCTTTCATGGTGGAGATGGTACTTGTTGGTGAAGATGATGACGACGGCGGCGATGCTGATGAATATGCTAGCCACAAGGTTCACCTCACACGAATACGATAGTTCGGCCAATGGGTATACTTTAGCTTTTCTAATCCGCTTAACCTGGACTTTCGCGGTGTTTTTGCCGCTTCGGGTTGAAACAAACTGGATACCGTTAAATTGTCACCTGGTATCTAAACCACCTGTTGGTAACGAAGTCACGGATCTGCTTCAATGCTTCTAATGGTCGTTAAGTGCGTGACACGAGACGGCTAGTGTACTTATTGCACCTTAGTTGGTCAGAAGTTGAGGCCAGGAACGAGTTTAACCCCTACACCGGTCAGCTGGACTACAATATTGACTTCTCGTCCTTGACTTGGGAATTTCAAGTACCACGGAAGTCAGAGTGGGTTCGCCGGCGGGATTTATTTTCACGTGGACTTCTAGTAACAAAATTTCCCCTGGTCTCTGGACGTAAATTTCAAGTACCACGGAAGTCGGAGTGGGTTCGCCGGCGGGATTTTTTTCACGTGAACTTCTAGTAACAAAATTTCCCCTGGTCTCTGGGTAGTGAGATCGGACGCCCGTGTGTATTGTTGCGCACGTAAAAAAAAATCACTTTTGACAGTTGGAAATCGAAAAGGAGTAGCCTAACGGCGCTGCTCAGCCAAAATTTCGATTTAAAAATCTACCCGTTTTTCAGGATCCTCGTCGGTACTACGGAGTTCGTGCACCGATTCTCCGGACTCAGGTTTGAGTTAGAAACAGAACGGGGCACTTATGGGTTACACTCGTGTGCCGTGGTGTTGATCCGTCGACTAAAATTAAACTAAACCAAAGGGAGAGTTAATCCACACACAAAAATCCGTACAGTGCACTAGAAGTATGCACTTATATGGACTACTCTTGACTTCATAGTGTGCGAACCAACGTTAAACAAAAACATTAATAAACAAACACATCACGCTTGCCTACTTGGCTGCCCAGACAATGTTCTGCTTCTCTGTTTACATAGACTAGCTTGGCTACGGAGCCGTGTAATGACACAATTAGCTGGTTTCGGGTGGGTAGATAGAACCTATTCTGCCGTCGTCGTCATCATCATCATCATCATCATCTTCTCCTTCGTTGTCGTGGTAGTTCTTCTTCTTCTTCATTATTATCATCATCTTGTTCTCCATCATCATCATCATAATCATATTCTTCATCATCATCATCATCATCATCACCATCATCATCATCATCTTCTTCTTCTTCTTCTTTTCCTCCTCCTCCTTCTCCGGGGCCTGGTCTTGAGTTGACATTGGCAATCAAGGATCCCCCACCCCCACCCCCAGTTCCCATCACCTAATAGTTTCATGAAGTTGGTATTTCTCATATCATTATCATGTGTCGCCAAGCCGTTCAAGCTTCCCATATACACCCGTCTCTGTCTTCACCCGCTTCCCTTACCTAGCACTGTTTCACATAATTAATTAGTTGCATGCCCTTCTACAGGACATCGCAATAAACCCCAGAATTTTGGGCTGTTTACGTTCAATATTTTGCTATTACTTTTTTCAACGGTCGACGCTCATGCCATTGTGAAAATCAACGCAAACCTGTCTGCTTCAAAATCGCCTGCGGTATACTTCGAACCCAGAATTTCGGGTTCGTGAAACTGCGTTCCCTTTCCCTAGCCACAAGCAAGAGCACATAATCAGCAAAACTTAAAAAAGAAACAATGAACTACAACATCCTTTCCGCCCACATTGCCCAGGCCCAGACAGCCATTAGTGTTGTTGTAGGGGCGGGCGATATCCGCTTCCCGTTTCGCCGAATTACCATAGCAATAAATTGTGTCCAGTGGAGCTGGTACGACATGAAATCTACGTGACACTCATGTTTGCTAGATTGCAGAGGCCGGACCAAGAGCTTTTCGCAATAAGTGTTCACCAAATTAACGCCCAAGTCCTTAAAATAGGCCGGCCAGTCGCGGACATAAGATACCTGGCAGGGGTTATGGTGGTCGCACGAAACGGTAAAGTTCGATAACAGACAATACACCAGTCTAGACATCCAGCCGTCGCAGACTCAGGGGTCGTCTCCGTTCAGATGGTTTAATAATGTCTGAAGATTTGTAGAAACGCAACCATGAGAACCGTGGCTACGAGCCACGAAAAAGACCTCGTGGACATTCAAAAGTTCGCTGCCGAGACAGCAACGAGTAGTCGCGGGGGAGCGAGGATTGCGTCTGAAACAATCCACACATTCAATTTCTGAAAGGTCTCACTGAAGAACTCTCTATTCTACCGCAACGTCGAGCAATCACAGAAGGACACAAAGTGGCACGATGACTGCACTGGGTTTGAAGCAAGAGAACGCTTTAGTCGACCACAAACATCGAGAAGTCGCTGATGGACCCAGGACTGCATCTGAAACAGAAGCACAACATTCGACCACAACATTCACCGGTCACCGAAGAAAGGAGGACGCTCCCTACGACTACAACATGGAGCAATTAATTGTGGACACAGGACTGCGTCAGAAACAATCTGCATATTCATATACGACCACAACATCTAGAAGTCATTAAAGAACCTCTTCTCCTTCTTCCATCCTTTTTTTTTTTTTTTTGCTCCTCTTTCAATGGTGTGCGTCACGCCAAGTTTTAAAAAAACAACAAATAGTTGCATGTCATTCACAAGACATAACAGTCAACCCCAGCATTTTTGCTGTTCGTGATTCCTGGGCAAGTTTTACGTTCAGTAGTTTCCATTGCTTTCCGAACGACCGGCACATATATCTCTTTTTTTTCGAGAAAAAAAGACAGCACCGCTGTGTTTCGAACCCGGGTAAGCGGGATTATGAATCGCGTCCGCAACCTATACTCCACGGAGACGGGTCACACCAAGTTATGAACATCACAATTCTGCGTGTCTGACTTGGACCTGCATTTGTGCAACGTTTGTTTCCTCCAGACAAGATTCCATCCAAGGTCACATGCTCCATCCACCGTGGGTAGGTTTCTTTTTTTGCTTAGAAGTGTTGCCAGGGCGGCGGATTTACCGCCTACTCTTTACGATTTCCAACCGCCTAAATTTTTAAACGTACATAACTTACACACGGGACCTCCTGTTTTTCGCCCTCAACCGAAAAGGTTACGTGTCCAATCTCACCACCCAAGAGATCAGGGGACGCGTGTATCAGTAGATACCAATGGTTCCTGGAACAGTTCTCAGCCCTGTGCTGTGAACGGAACGGGTACCTTGGAGCCAGAGGCGGACATCGCGACTTCTCATCCCGCGTCTGAAACAATCCTTACATTCACTTTCTGAAAGGCCTGTCGGTAGTCTCTATTCAACCATTACATCCTGAAGTAGAAGAATGTCAGCTGATGACGCCGACCACTAACGAACTAAGTCCGGGAAAACAAAATCATGTACAACGTAACTAGCCAGCTCAACAAACGGGGGAAAAAACAGACTCAAAACCCAACCTCTCTCTGTCAAATAAATAAATTGTTCATGTTCAAGCCCCCCCCCCCCCCCCCCCCACCCCCCCCCCCCCCCCCCCCCCCCCGATTTCTGCTGTTTTTCTCTTTCTTGATAACGAGTTTTGTCGAAACATTAGATTGTGTATGTTTCTTTCGTGTCAAACCCCCCCCCCCCCCCCCCCCCCAATCACGTGTTATGTTGATATTTGCCCAGGGCGGTGGGGGAACGTCCGAGTATGTCAAATAGTCAGTGTTGATAAGATACGGCAAGCTGGAATCTGTCAGATAGGTAGCACCCGAGACGCACGATCAGACAGCCCGTGATAACACTACAACTTGCTGTACAGCAGCTTCAGACTTGACCTACTCAAGTGGTGAAAGTAACATTCAACAATAAAAAGCATACGAACATTGTAAACAGAAGTACAAAACAATGTATTCCCGTAGTAAAATTAAGCACAGAAGCCGCAAACAATATGTTGCTACCTTACTGTATTAGAGCTATTTTTAGCCGATATTATGCTACCAATATAATGGAAGGGTATATGCCTGGGAAGAGAGGAAGAGGAAGGCCAAAGAGAAGATGGGTGCAGGATGTGGCGGGTGATGTCCAGATGGGTGTATCGGACGCGGGACATCTTGACATCGAGGGACATCGAAAGGTTTTCCGGAAGGTTGTTATGGGAGTGAGGTTCTGCAAAGGACATGACTGACTGACTGGCTGGCTGACTGACTGAATTAATGAATTAATTAATGCTACCAATGAAACATGGACGCTTACTGCAACTAAGCTAGCTGCATCTCATTTACAGGACGTTGCAGTCAACACCAGCATTTTTTTACGGTTCGTGATTTCTTAGCAAGTTTACGTTCAGTAGCTTCGCATTACTTTCTGAACGACCGAAGGGGTTTTGGACGCGATACGTAATTCCGTATACGTGGGTTCGAAACACAGCGGTGCTGGGGGGGGGGGGGGGGGGGGGGGGTGTTCGAAAAAGGTTTAGGTGCCGGTCGTTCAGAAAGCAATGGCAAACTATTGTACGTAAAACTTGCCCAGGATTAAAAAGAGCCAAAATGCTGGTGTTGACTGCTACGTCTTTGTGAAGGACATGCAACTATTTTTTTTTTTATATACCACTGCATGAAAACCAAGGCGGTCTGCTGCTAAATAGCCCACAGCTGTGTTTTGAACGCGGTATACGTCGGTAACCCATTCACCAGAGCCGGCATACCACTGTAGCGTATACACTAAAGAACACATTAAAGGGCCCTTTTAGGCGCCTTATGACGTACTGCGCATATGGTGCCATATGGATGATCAATCGACATGCCAGGTCAACGTCAAGTCGGCCGTCAACACTTCCCAAGACATTTCCTCGTATCCATTTCTGGCTGGGTCGACATGGTAGACAAGGTCAATTTTGAAAATCCGCAACAAGGCGAATTAAATAGGGCCTGGATAACTCAGGACCAGATAACTCTCAGCTTCCGGTGATAAGATAATTGTTCCCGCCTAGAGGAGACAACTTGCCAGCGTAGAGATAAAAAAGAAAACAGTTGTTGTTTTTTTTTAGAATGATTAGTGTACTGTGGAATGTAACTGAGGGTTAGTAATCTTAAAGTTAATTGTAAACAGTGCATAAAAGCATTTGTTAACTCAGATTACAGGGAAATGTTTTGTTTTGTACCTCTACTTTACAGAAGAAGAGCTAGTTTTTATCCTTTACAGAGCGAAGCACTAGCAGTCAACTCCGGTATTTTTGACTATTTGTGATTCCTGGGCAAGTTTACGTTCATGTTTGCCATTACTTTCTGAACGACGGCAGTCATGGCACTCATATACCATTGTATGGAAAACAACGCAAATCGGTCTGATTCCAAATCGCCCGCAGTTGTGTTTCTAACGCGGGGTGTGGAATTACGGCTTTCGTTAGTAACCCCTCCGTAACGGTACAGAAGAAGAGACGCATTGAAAAACGTCTTGATGACTGGAAATATTGTAGACAGAAGAGCCAGAGGCAGGTCAACAGAAATGACGGTAGATGGAACTGGGATGGTAGCATGGAGATAAATCAATAGAATGTGATCCAGAACACCAGGAACCGAGCTGTGTGGTGATGCGTGAAGGCCTACCACCAGCTGGCAGAGCACACGACGATGTGGTGATAATGACGAGACGACGATGTGGTGATGACGAGACGACGATGTGGTGATGATGATAACGATGATGATGATAACGAGGACGATGATGATAACGAGGATGATGATGATGATAACGAGGACGATGATGATAACGAAGATGATGATGATAACGAGGTAGTTTAGTCGATGGATCAACATCACTGCACGATAACGAGGACGATGATGGTAACGAAGACGATAATGATAACGAGGATGATGATGATAACGAGGATTGATAATGATATCGAGGACGACGATAGTTTAGTTTAGTCGATGGATCAACATCACTGCACGATAACGAGGACGATGATGGTAACGAGGATTGATAATGATATCGAGGACGATGATAGTTTAGTTTAGTCGATGGATCAACATCACTGCACGATAACGAGGACGATGATGGTAACGAGGATTGATAATGATATCGAGGACGATGATAGTTTAGTTTAGTCGATGGATCAACATCACTGCACGATAACGAGGACGATGATGATAACGAGGACGATAATGATATCAAGGGCGATAATGATAACGAAGACGATGATGATAAAGAGGACGATGATGATAACGAGGACGACGATGATAACGAGGACGATGATGATAAAGAGAATGATAATGATATCGAGCACGATAATTATATCGAGGACGATGATGATAACGAGGACGACGATGATAACGAGGACGATGATGGTAAAGAGAATGATAATGATATCGAGCACGATAATTATATCGAGGACGATGATGATAATAACGACGACGACGACGATGATGATGACGATGATGATGATGACGACGACGACGACGAAGATGATGACGATGATGATGATGATGATGATGATGATGATGATGATGATGATGATGATGATGATGATGATGATGATGAAGAAGAATCCACAGAAATCACTTAATACACTCAAGATTTTAACTACTGCATAACTGGCAAGAAACGTCCTGCCTAACAGTCAGGTCAGTCAAGTGTCCTCTCTCACCATCTCGCTCCTCCTCTACCACAGAGTATTATCATTAGGTAGGGAGGGAGGAAGGGAGAGAGGTCGGCCGGTAGGTAGGTCGGTAGGTATGTCGGTAGGTAGACTGAATTACTGGCTGGTAGATAAGTTGTGTGTGTGCGCGCGATGGCACACATCCATGTATAGTGCATATATGTAAGAATTATATATTAAGCTAGGTTTCTCATATATTATACAACCTATCACAAGTAATGCAACGTTCATATTATTGTCTTCGCTATCAAATGGATTAATCATGCATGGTTTCAGATGTGTGTAGCATATATGTGAAAATCGAGTGCAAGGGAGCATGTAAAACGGGCCTACGAACCCAATTCTTAAACTGGTTACTTCTTTTATCAATAATCAGTAACAATACGAAAGCTAATACACTTGTCTGTATTTCTGAATTATCTCTTCGGCACAGCTTAACGAACAATGTAACAAATTGGGTCCGCGAGCAAACAACAGCATAGGAAAATGGAAAATAAAGCGAGGCGTGCGAGTCACTTCAATGAGAATAGAATGATGCTTAAGGATGTACCAAAATTGTATCGTGGGATATAAAGGATGTCATGTTTTAATTGTGTGCATTATAATCCCTAGTAATTATTATAAATCTCCCTAAACATATTTGAAAACAGGTTACGCTGGAGCGGCTGTGTCTCTCGTCATCTCATCATGTTCCTCTTGTACCTTGCAGTGTCGAGGTGAAGTATAAACTTTATGGCTCGAATGTGAGGATTCTCCTGCTTACAGCTGTTTCAATATCTGGCCGTCTGTCAGCTCCTACTTGGACGCGCTTGATCACCCATCTGATCGTCTGTCGCATGTTGGTTTTTTCAGCTATAGTGTCTTTCGACTGTGATGGTCTTGTGATCTTGTTTGCAGCGGATTGTCGTCGCCTTTGCCAGTAGTCGCTTCATTTGTGGCTTCAGGAAATGTTTCTTCTTTCGGTGACCACGCTTATGACATTATCAGATTTAGACACATTTTATGACGTGAAATCACACCAACACGCCATAGCGGATTATAATCAAACATCGCCCTCTCGCCCCCAAGCGACAACCACTACGGTGCATGATTATAAGTAGCCCACATGAATCTTCGAGCCACCGATCTTGCAGCAGCAATCTCACCTGGCGACCTAACCTGCAGGTAAACACGTAACACAGATCACTCGGGTATTAATTTTCGACTCGGTGAATCGCAGTGACAGATCACATCCATAAAAGTCAGCCTTCCAATCCAGGGGCTGATATTACAGAATACACAAGTAACTAAGGTTCCGAGGTAGCATAGACCCGTGGGGATGTAGCATAGTAGCGTGGGGAGGTAGAAGAGTAGCGTGTGGGGAGGTAGCAGAGTACCGGAGGTGGAAGAGTAGCGTGTGGGGAGGTAGCAGAGTACCACGGGGAGGTAGCAGAGTACCACGGGGAGGTAGCAGAGTACCACGGGGAGGTAGCAGAGTACAGCGTGGGATGTAGCATAGTAGCGTGTGGGAGGTAGCAGAGTAGCGTATGGGGAGGTAGCAGAGTAGCGATTGGGGAGGTAGCAGAGTAGCGTGTGGGGAGGTAGCAGAGTAGCGAGTGGGAGGTAGCAGAGTAGCGTAGGGGAGGTAGCAGAGTAGCGTGGGGAGGTAGCAGAGTAGCACGGGGAGGTAGCAGAGTACTGTGGGAAGGTAGCAGAGTACATAGGGATATAGCAAAGTATCGTGGGGAGGTAGAAGAAGAAGAGTAAGTGGGGACTGTAATAGAGAACCGTGGATAGGTAGCAGTGTACCTTAAGGAGATAGCAAAGTACTGTGGGGAGGTAGCAGTGTACCTTAAGGAGATAGCAAAGTACTGTGGGGTGGTAGCAAAGTACGGTGGGGAAGTAGCAGAGCAGTGTACCTTCAGGAGGTAGCAAAGTACTGCGGAGAGGTAGCGGTGTACCTTAAGGAGATAGCAAAGTACTGTGGGGAGGTAGCAGTGTACCTTAAGGAGATAGCAAAGTACTGTGGGGAGGTAGCAGTGTACCTTAAGGAGATAGCAAAGTACTGTGTGGAGGTAGCAGTGTACCTTAAGGAGACAGCAAAGTACTGTGGGGAGGTAGCAAAATAATGTGGGGAGGTAGCAAAGTACTGGGGGCGCAAAATACGTGGGGAGGTAGCAAAGTACTGTGGGGAGGTAGCAGAGTACATGGGGAGATAGCAACGTATCATGGGGAGGTAGAAGAAGAAGAGTACGTGGGGACGTAATAGAGAACCGTGGATAGGTAGCAGAGTACCGTGGGAAGGTAGCAGAGCACCGTGTGGAGGTAGCAGTGTACCTTAAGGAGATAGCAAAGTACTGTGGGGAGGTAGCAAAGTATTGTGGGGAGGTAGCGAAGTACTGGGGGTGCAAAATACGTGGGGAGGTAGCAGAGTACGTGGAGGGGTAGTAAAGTATCGTGGGGGTGTAAAAAAGAACCGTGGAGAGGGGGGATTACCGTGGGGAGTTAGCAAAGTACCATGGAGAAGTAGTAGAGAACCGTGGGGAGGTAGCAAAGTACAGTGGGGAGGTAGCAAAGTACAGTGGGGAGGTAGCAGAGTCCCTTGGCAGCACAATAGCAGTAGACACAGCCTGGCGATCGAACGTGCAGTTAGATCCAAGAGTGCGAACTTAGCCCACTTCCCACGCTGGCGGCCTCAGGTGTGTACAAAGTCAATGAATGTTGTACAACGAATTCTGTGTTCACAGTTCCACCTCGTCTCCACTGAGGAGCTGGTCTTTTCACCGTGCGGTAACTAGATTATTATTCGGGGTGTCCGGAAATTATCTGTATAACTTTTATGTCTTCACATAAAAGTTATACAGGGGCGAGTTGTAGAATCATGTTTTATTAAGAACTATGTATTATTTTGTAGTAGCATGTTCTGACATGTTCTCATTTCACTGGTGATATGAGGACAATGAGAACTACGACTGAAAGCGATAATATGGCTATAAAGGCGACATAATCTACTGACGACCATCGCATTAAATGATTTCAATTCAGTAGTAGTAGCAGCAGTGACAGTGGTAGTGGTAGTAGCAGCATTAATAGCAATTGTTGCTGCTGTTATTGTTGTTGTTGTAGCAGTTGTTGTTATTGTGGTGGTTGTGGCAGTGGTGGTGGTTGAAATAGGAGCAGTAGCAGTTGCAACAGAAGCCTGTTGGCTGGGCCCCTTGTACCGGTATGGGGAGTTGAAGGAAAGGGGGGGGGGGGGTGTTATGCTGGAAACAGTACTATTCATATGTTTACTCTCCCTTCCTCTCTCTTCCAAATCTCTCCCTTTTCTATCCCCTTCCTCCCTCTCTCTCTCTCTCTCTCTCTCTCTCTCTCTCTCTCTCTCTCTCTCTCTCTCTCTCTCTCTCTAATAACAAGTGTCATACCATTCATTAATATTACTGAGTCGTGTAGTATTGATTTTTTTCATTTTCCCCATGCCTTTATAATCCATACCTTTTATATTGTTGCTGTTCTCATTTAGCCTTGAATGATTTGTGAATGAAATAATGTATAAAAGAGAGTGATAGAAGGACAGAATGATAGACAGCCTGCGTGCTCAATTCTTAACCCTTTGAAATTAAAGTTTGTTCGTTCATTCGTTCTCCCCTACCCCCCTCTCTATCTTCCCCTATTCTACTCTCCCTCCCTCTCCCTTCCCTCCATCTCTCCCTCCCTCTACCCTACCCTCCCCCTCTCTCTCTCTCTCTCTCTCTCTATCTCTCTCTCTCTTCTGTCTGGGTGTGTGTAATCCCTTGTGAGATATTCAATGTTGTTGCAAACACTGCATGCTCGGTGGACACCTTGCAACAGTTTAGAGGATTATGTGTGCCTGTGGTGTGTGTGTGTGTGGGGGGGGGGGGGGGGGGTTTTACAGAAAACAGTGCTATTCATATATGTATTCTGTGTGCCTGTGTGTATACATTGCAAGACCTCAAAAGTACGTTGCGATCAACCCCAGGTTGTTTGTCTGAGCAAGTTTAGGTTCAGTAGTTTGCCAGTGCTTTCTCAACGAGAAGTTATCTTTTACGTCCAACTGGCAAGTGTTGGGGCTGAACTCCCTACACTGCTATCAGCGCACTGGAAATTTAAGAGTTAACGAAACTCTCGTGTGTGTGTATGTGTGTGTGAGAGAGAGAGAGAGAGAGAGGAGAGAGAGAGAGAGAGAGAGAGAGAGAGAGAGAGAGAGAGAGAGAGAGAGAGAGAGAGAACATCCTCCGCGAATTTCGAACCAGCGCCTTTGAAAATAGAGGCAGTCGCCACTGCTTTCTACGCTCCGCCCCTCTCGCCATCCTCTCCCGCTCCACCCTCCACTTGAGAGACAAGGCATGGAGTTCCCACGTGACATGGCCAAGACAAGGACGTAACGTTACAACCCTAGACCAGCATTGTGTCAATCATGTGACGTGAAAATACCAGTGAAATATATAAACACGGCCTGGGACGGTTCTCACTAACCACCATTAAAGGAATGCGAGACCCGCAGGGGTGTATGATACGCTCTAAGTACTGGCATTCCAATGTGTTTAACAACAGGATGTCGGACTAGTTAGTTAGTTAGTTAGTCGAGGTTGCAACTTCACGACAAGGGTCGTCCCCATTATGCTCTATTCCTCTGCCAGTTCATATCACACTGCCCTGTGTGAAAAGTGTAACAGACAGGAGTTTCGACAAGCCAACAGCCCACACAGGTGCACTCTGCATAAAGGCGCCGTCAGAATGCCAACACAAAAGTCTCCCATGGAAAATATAGTTCATCGTCGAAGGAAGCCACAGTCACTAGAAAACCAGCAGCCACACATTACTGCATTAAAAGTCGAGAGGATCGACTTCACTGCCCCGGGATTTATCCCATATGGTTCGGTTCTTTTCGGCAGACGGCCGTAAACATCGCACAAAGCACGAAGACCGTAGCTCCAGCGACGACCCCCAGGCGTCTCCGAGAAAAATGCACTTATGAACCGAAAAGGCACTCCAGTCAATTCCAAGCGACAGGCCGACCGCCATCGTTCCGAACATGCAGTTCACGCTACAACTACCGCGGACTAATGTAAAAATATTCCACACGACATTCACAGCTTATAGTGTCGCGCTACACACTCAATTCAGTAGCAGGGTGACGGAACCATGCACTACCAGTCCAACATGAGGAAAATGCGACTGCAAACTTTAGCCAGAAGCATAAACACTCCAGAGGCTTAACGGTTCGAATGCCTATCCGCCATGCTTGGAACCGGAAGTATCTCGATGTCGGACTATGGCTGTTGACAGCATAAAAACAAGGCCTGCAACAACTTGGAAGTCCGTCCAGAACTATCACCATCATCATGTGCATTACCGATAAGCGTGGGCGGTCATGTTTCACCACCTCACTCGATCACCAGAGTAGTGAATCAGCTCAGTGTTTTTATCTCGACCATGTCACGTGGCCAAGCCATTCAGGTATTTACTTCTCTGCATTCCCCTTGTTCTCTTCCTCTCGATATTGCCAGTTGTCACCAATGTTCTCCAATTTATCTCTTCTCATAACGTGACTACAAAATTATGACTGTCTACGCCTAATTCCTCTAATCATTTTACATATGCAGTTATTTCTTGTATGACTTGGTCATTGATTTCCTGTCTGTCCATGGTATTCTTTGCATTTTCCAGAACTACAGGATATTTCAAAATGAGTATCGGTACTTTCTTCTTCTTCTTCTTCTTCTTCTTCTTCTTCTTCTTCTTCTTCTTCTTCTTCTTCTTCTTCTTCGTCCTTCATCCGGGGGAAGTGCGTGACATCAGGTTATGCATTTTGAAAGTAATGAACACGGCAAGTCGCGTAGGGCACCATGGTCATCCCTTGCACCTGTATTCATCTCCAGTCATCTTGACTTGTCTTGCCACTGGACTCAGATGGACTCAGGCGAGAGAGTGTGGTCGACGAATTGCGCAACTCTTCCTCACTTTAATCCAATTCATCGCGTAAGTCATTCTTCATCCAACCTCAACCCCACTGGATGAAATAAATCGTCATCATCATTCTTGATGGACAAACAACATGCACCTCAAAGGTCAACGTGCTCGACTTCGACATGCTTACATGTAAGGTCTAGACAGTTTCCATTCAAGCTAAAGGGCTCTATCTACATGTGGGTAAATTACCTTCCCTAACAGTTTTGCTAAGGCAGCAAACTAAAGGCCTGCTCTTTGTGATTGCTAACTGTCATCGTGAGCAACTTGCACACGTAGCCTCCTGTTTTTCGCCTTTATCCGAGAGGGCTACATGCCTGATCTCATTACCCAAGAGATCAGGAAGACGTGTAGTATCATTATAAACATATAATCCTGTTCTAGGGACGAGCCTTGTACGTTATGAGCCAGTGCTCTCTGTCACGGCTCCCCACTAACAGTCTGATAGGTCTCTTCTGAATACAGCATCAACCCTAATATCAGTGCTTTTAAGGTGTGAAGTTATGGTCAATGCACACACATGTTATGTGACTGGCCAAGCGCCGTACTTGTCGGAAACAACAATGCTGCCTCTTCTAGGGATTGGTGTAATGTAGGGAGCGGTAGTTCTGAACTGAGAGATATAATAAAGGCGGCTTGCTCAAGCAGTCGCCACGACGTGTACAGGCTAAGATTTTTAATTTCACCTTGATGTATGCACACCTCAAGCGTTGTTTGTCCATCAAATATGATGATAACCATTAATTTCATTCAGTGGGGTTGAAAGTAGTTGGATTAAGAATGACTTGCGCGATGAATTGGATTAAAGTGAGGAAGAGTTGCACAATTCGTCGACCACACTCTCTCGCCTGAGTCCATCTGAGTCCAATGGCAAGACAAGTCAAGACGACTGGAGGCGAATACAGGTGCAGTGGATGACCAGAGCTCTCTACGTGCCTTCCGGCTCATTACGTTCCACAACGCTTGGCAGGTAAACTCCGGCTTTCCCGTTGAATCATGAACGATTTCTTCCGCGCAATGTGCCGAACCCCATCTTCACATGCTGGGATGGCATGCCCTAGTTCACCGACTGGTTTGACGCCGAATCGGTTACCCATGCCTGGTTTAGCCAGCCTGTCACAGCTGTTGTCCTAGGGGAGGGGGGAGGGGTAGCTGTCGCATGCTGACAGCTACTAGGAGCCACAAGCGTGAGTTGGATGTCAGGCTTGGACCAGTGAGGAACGGGCCTGAAAAGGGCATGACAGTCATCCTTACCAAAGGTACTACGAATGCCTGACATCCCAAACACCTCAAGTATAGCCGAAGAACAGAACTCTTGACAGTCCCATGACATGTAAGGCCTTAACCCTAGACAAAAACCTGCCGGGCAAGCGCTCCTTGATCATCATCATCATCATCATCAGTATGTGCCCTAATAAAGGTGTCGACGTTCATGTCTCTCCACATATCTCGGTCTTTGGTGTTCGGGATCAATTCTACTGACGATATTCCTTCATCCCACCATCTTAAGCCACCCATCATTATTTCTGTCGGTTTGCCTATCTACTGGTCTCTTCCATCGCGTCCTCTAGCCGTCACGTTATCTTCCAAGGTCTCTCTCCTCATTACACGACCAAAGAACAGCGCTCCTTATTTATCAATAAATCAGTGAACATTGTGAATGTTACTTTACACTACTAAAGCCGGGAGGGTCGACTTCGCTGCATCGGGTTTTATCTCATCTGGTTTGGTTTCTCTCCGCAGAAAGGTCATCTGTTGACGAGAGCATCGCACAAAGCACGAATCCCATTGCTCCAGCGATGACCCCCAGGAATCTCTGGAGCGAGAGCATCGAAAAGAACACGAACTCCATAGCTCCAGCGATGACCCCCAGGAGTCTCCCGACCGAGAGCATCGCGCAGAGCACGAACTCCATAGTTCCAGCAATGGACCTCCAGGAGTCTCCGGACCGAGAGCATCGCACAGAGCACGAACTCCATAGTTCCAGCGATGACCCCCAGGAGTCTCCCGAAACACTGCACTCGTGGTATGAACAACGCAATCCAGAAACGAACCCATGACCTTGAGAGCGCAAGCCTATTCGTCACGGAAGCCTACACCCATTTTCCCACTGAACGTTAATTGCTGTAACGCTGTTCTGCAAACAATCTTTCATCTCATCATGTCCCTCTTCTACCTTGTGGTGTCGAGGTGAAGCATAAACAGCGAGAGAGTCGCCAGTCTATAGGCTTAAAAAAACAATGCTAACAATTCAAAATGCGTGCCAGACCTGCAAATACTTAAAACGATTGTCGCCAGCATTGCGACAATCAACAAGGACCATCAAGGGAAACCAAAAACAGAGCCCCAAAGAACTCCGCCCAGTAGACATGTTGTATTTAAACAGCCGTCATGTCCCGTGTGAACCAGACCCCGGTTGAAGTACATATGGATAATATTATGTAACAGATACTACATGGCTCCACTCTGCCTGAGGTATTCACCCTGCCCCACAAATGTACCCATTGCTGGCTTTGTCACGAACACAAATGACCGGCCCGGCAGCTTGAATAGGGGACTCAACAATGGGCTATAGTTCTAGACAGCTAACAACTCCCTCAAGACACGTACCGATCCCAGTTGGTATTGATGGGAACAGAAGGTCGAAGGAAAGGAAACAATAACAACTCTCTCTCTCTCTCTCTCTCTCTCTATATATATATATATATATATATATATATATATATATATATATATATATATATATATATATATATATATATTGTGCTCGCTCGCCTTGAACTCAAGCGTAGTTCATACACACTATTCACAGTAGTGATTGACTGAATATTGCGTGGATTTGCTTTCCCTATTAATATTATTAACAGTGTCCCTCGTATTAGGCGAACCCACTCCAATTTCAGAGGTACTTGTAATTTATTCCCCCAAGTCAAGGACGACAGGTCAACATTTTAGTCCAGCTGTCCGGTGTAGCGGTTGAACCGCTTACCTCGGCATCAGCACACAGGATGTTTAAGAACAAGTGTGTGTGTGTGTATATATATATATATATATATATATATATATATATATATATATATATATATATATATATATATATATATATATATATATATATATATATATATATATATATATATATATATTAATTCAAGTCCAGCTACACGAGACTGAGAAGCGAGGCGTTATTTACAGAAACAAGCCTTAAAAGACCCAGAAATGAACCCCCAATTGCCAACAGAAAAGTTACGTTTGTGGGTCAGGGATCACTTTCATCGCACACTGATATCTTTTGCTAAGTCTCCGCCCTTCCTATAGATCACACAATGAGACACTCATCACAGTGAACGAAAACCCCAGCACCGGCGGTGATCCAACTGTGTGTAAACAAGTCACACAGGCAATAAATATGCATGTATGGGCGTGTCAACATTTTTAGTCACGTTATGAGAAGAAATACATTGGAAAACTTGGTGACAACTGGCAAGATTGAGGGGAAAAGAACAAGAGGGAGACAGAGAAGTAAGTACCTGGATGGCCTGACCACGTGGCATGGTCGAGACAAGAACACTGAGCTGATCCACGACTCTGGTGATCGAGTGAGATGGCGAGACATGACCGCCCACGCTTACCAGCATGGCACATGATAATGATGATGGGTGGGTTTGGACATTTTGAAACCTTGCCGTGACAGCGGCTTTTCGACCTACGCTGTTTAATTTCTTCCTGCTGGGGCATTGTGTCACGCGCACACGAGTTCTCCGGGTTTTCATCCTTATTAGAGACAGCTGGACGTTCGGTCCATTACCTCATTCAGGAGAGATTATGTCGTACTTTTCTTATTTGAAATACTCACGGTCCACATTGTGAATCGAACCAGGTTTGCACCAGGCAGAGGCGGACGTCGTAATCCTATAGCCACTCCTCCCCTACAGAAAAGTTAATTTTAAGTTAAAAGGAATATATGTAACTTTGTGCATGACCTAGTCATTTACCTATTTAACTAATG
This sequence comes from Cepaea nemoralis, assembly GCA_014155875.1. Taxonomy (NCBI): domain Eukaryota; kingdom Metazoa; phylum Mollusca; class Gastropoda; order Stylommatophora; family Helicidae; genus Cepaea; species Cepaea nemoralis. Next base: position 211,511 of record JACEFZ010023596.1, read on the forward strand.
GCCTGTCTATCTCACTAATGACTTATCTATTTCACGAACTGCCTATTTCACGAATTGCCTATCTATTTCACGGACGAGCTACTATATTTCACGGCTGATCTAGTTTCACGGCTGATCTATTTTCACGACTGATTTGTCTATTTCACGATATCAGCGAGTGGAAAGAAATGTGAAAGCGACAACAATCACCGTTCAAATGAATATCCTATTTGTGGCTGACTCGGCCATAGGAATATTAATCTTAGCCAGGGATAGACCCTAATATAACTTCTCTTCTGAGGTTGAACGGGGTAGGAGTAATAGTGGAATGGAATTTCCACGTGGAATTCATTATCTAATGCATTACAAGGCGTTGACTATTACAAGCTTACAGCCATGAAACTCTCCTTGGCTGCTAACTAGTGCCTTCTGCTTAAATCACGTAACAATAACAAGCTCGTGTATGTAACAATAACAATGACTAGAGGAATTTCCTCTCGCCCCTTAACAATCCTTTGTTTTTTTTTTTTACTGAGGTGGAGACAAGGACTAGAGCTACGAGTGCCGCAGTAATACATAAACAGCTTGTCTGTGTCAGTCAATGACAAGTATTTTATCCTCGCTGTCGGTCGGAATCATCATCGCAGTCACCATCGGGTTATTAAGCCATAAAGAATGGCATTGGATAGTTTGATAATAGCATCCTACTGCCTCTCATCATTAGGTAACAGGGTTTTCGATAATCCCAGCCATTCCGTATGTGGTTACCTATGGCCATTCCATACGTGATTACCTATGGCCGTTCCATACCCCTATGTGCAAGTTCTCTATAGCAGTACCAGAAACGCACCCATACACTCTTTTAGTTCCTTCGATGAGTTTACTGATGGCGTAAGATTAGTGGAACCGAGGTAAAGCTGTGGAAATGTAAACAATATAAAATAACACAAAAGTTATGCAGCTTTACGGAACAGAATTACGATCAATACAAGGATTCTGAGACGACTAGCCTTCATCAGAACACAAATACATACACAAAACACAACATACAATAACGGAGACGATCCTCCAGTGACTACATTAAGGCACAAGAGCGGGATTGGAAGAATAAAAAGATTGAAAAAATGAGAACAATGAAGAGAAGGTGAAAATGTACCAAAAAAATGTTTGCTACTTATCTCAGAATCCCAGGCTGATACTAATTTGAATTGAACCTTGCTACTTTCATACAGACAGCCGTGGGAGTCTGTGGATCATGGGGACCGGGGTAAGGGAAGGTAGCAGCTTAGTGAAGATCCCAGGTAAACGAGTGGAAGTAGTACATGAAAAGGGGGGGGGGGGGGAGAGGAAGGTAAGGCGGGAAACTGGAAGCAGTGGAGGTGTGATGGTGGTCCAAGAGTGAAAACCAAATTATCATCCCTCGGATCCTGCTGTTTGTCGCTTCCTTTATTTTTAAAACAACCAACACCTCAGAGCCGCTCGCCATGCCGTAGGTGTTAACGTCTTTCTCCGTAATCCCGTATATTCTCGTTAGCAACGCAGCTGTGCGAAAATCGGCAACGGTTCACGCCGCGCTGGTAACTTACGGGGGTATGTGAGCCGGTCGCTCAGAAAGCAATGGCAAACTAATAAGCGTAATCTTGCCTAGTACATCAACAGCAGCTGAAACATGCTGGTGTTGACTGCAAAGTCCTGTAAGGGATATGCAACATTTTTTTTAAAAAACCATCAGAAGTCGGAGTAGAGTCGCCTTAAGACAAGGGACACTGGTATAGAGAAAGCTAATCCACACGCAAAGATCAGTCCAGTCACTAGTAGCAGAAGCACGTGTATGGACTACGCTTGGGTTCAAAGCAACAGGACACAAAAATCAACCTACATTCCTTGGTGCCGTTTATCTATTATGTTGTTGACAGCTTTCTGATCGGAAAATCCACAGAAACTGACACGTCAGCAGATAAATATAGACCACGCAAAGAGAGAACAACTCAAATCAAAATAGGTTTATACTATTTCGCTGACAGTTGACAAATCCAATGACCTAATTAGAAGAAAGGATCGCGGTAGAACTTGCTAAATGACGACTAATGTCCATTATCTGCTGTCACACTAGAAAATAAATAACATTAAATGATTCAGTTTTAATAAACGAATCTGGTTGGTGGAGCGTCCAACTACACGTGCTCTATCAGTGATGGCACTGAAGTCGCCTGCAGATGATAGATTCGAATCCTAGTTTGTTTGTAGCTTTCGTGTTTTCTAATTTATAGTGTCTTCTATGCGTGTCATTCAACACGTTTACTTATTTCTCTTGTTAATTTAGAGTAAACAACAGCTGCTTCTTGTTCACGACTGATCTATTTCACTAATAACCTGTTTATTTCACGAATGAGTTATTATATATTACGACTGATCTACCCATTTCACAAGTAACCTGTCAATAGCACGATATCAGAGAGTGAAAACAATGTCCTTGTGGAAACACTTCTTCTTCTTCTTCTTCTTCTTCTTCTTCTTCTTCTTCTTCTTCTCCAGTAACCACCAATAAAAGAGAGATGAATTGGTGAGAAAAATAGTGTTGAAATGCTATATAGAACCTTTTCTGTTGTGTTGCAAGCATGTGCAACATGGATAATACGCAAACAAGCCGAGAAAAATATAATGGCAGTAGAAATGCGGTTTCTAAGGAAAATGAAAAGAATACCGTAGGCGTACAGAAACAAATGAAAATCCTGGACGGCGTCTTAATTAGCCAGGTCTATCATACCCATGAATCCACAAATATGGAATACGGACAGAACTCGTATCTAACCACTGAGATAACACCAATGGTCTCATAATTTTATATAAAACTAGCATAGGTCAAATAACAAACATACCTGACTGCAGTGATGCGACTAGTATATTCAGGAATATTTGAAGAAGAGAAACGGATTGATCGGTTCTAATGATGTACACGTGAGTCTCTACTAGGACAAGAAGAGAACGGATTGATCGGTTCTAATGATGTACACGTGAGTCTCTACTAGGACAAGAAGAGAACGGATTGATCGGTTCTAATGATGTACACGTGAGTCTCTACTAGGACAAGAAGAGAACGGATTGATCGGTTCTAATGATGTACACGTGAGTCTCTACTAGGACAAGAAGAGAACGGATTGATCGGTTCTAATGATGTACACGTGAGTCTCTACTAGGACAAGAAGAGAACGGATTGATCGGTTCTAATGATGTACACGTGAGTCTCTACTAGGACAAGAAGAGAACGGATTGATCGGTTCTAATGATGTACACGTGAGTCTCTACTAGGACAAGAAGAGAACGGATTGATCGGTTCTAATGATGTACACGTCAGTCTCTACTAGGATAAGAAGAGAAAGCGCTGATCGGTTCTAATGATGTACACGTCAGTCTCTACTAGGACAGTTTATAAATAAACACACATGTATTGTTTGAGCTCATGGAAATAAGGACCTCAGAATTCCGAGCTGTGTATAGCCCCGAATATCAATGTCCAATATTAGTGGGACTCCCTCGGTTGGGTATAAAAGAAGACAACGGTGATATTCGCGGCTATACACAGCTCGGAATTCTGAGGTAAGTAGGAACATTTTTTCCCAATTTTCATTTTCTCTTCATTGCTTTCATTTTTGCATCTTTTTATTCTTCTCGTCCTGTCGTCGCGTTTTAATGTAGTCACGCGAGGTCTCCGTGACTATATGTTGTGTTTTGTAAATGTGTTTGTTTGCTGATGAAAGCTAATCGTCGCAACGTCCTGTATGTGTCGTAATTCTGTTATGTAAAGTTGCATTATTTTGTGTCATTTTATATTGTTGACTTTTTCACAGCTTTGCCGCAGTTCCACCAAATTTTATTCATGGTAGTAGGGAAATGAATTAGAGACCACTGCCGTATCAACAACGGTATGCTTTAGAAGAATTCACAACACCTAGAAGAATGCTTCAGTTTACTGCACAGTGTTGGCTTGGATCCCACCTCTTCAACTGCTGCCTCCAATCACATTTCCGCTGGAGTGTGACAAGTGGTATTTTGTAAGTTTTTTGTTGCTTATGGTTCGCTGGAGATGACGCTTCTGTCGACCAGGTTTTGTTTTCTGCTCCAATTACATCAACGGGAATAGAAGGTTCTATATGCGGAGAATATATACAGAGAAGGTAATGCGTACACACAGAAAAGATACTACATACACAAAGAGAATGCACGACATAAATAAAGAGAAGGTACTACACACAAAAGAGAGAATGGAGTTGCACATGAATATAAAAGAGAGAATATAGTTCGCACGAAGAGATGAAATACTACAAATGATGACTATACTACACACACACAGACAAACCACCTTCACCTCTTCAACATAAGCGGACAGCAAGAATGTTCCCCCCTCAGGAAGTTCACAGGACATCAATTACACTGTAATAGCGTCTGAACAAAGACCATAAACGGCCGTGACAAATCTTAAGAATAGCAAGTGAGTCACGCGAAGACTATCCCCAACGCTGAAATGTCACACCGATACACACCTACGACACAGCGTGTCGACATTGTGGTGGTGTTGTTTAGCTACCGCCAACTTCACTTAAATTAGGTTGGTGTCTGTATACCCCAACTTCACTTAAATTAGGTTGGTGTCTTTATACAAGTAAGTAAAGTAGTGAACCCCTTAACACGCTTACAGGCGTGGTGGTAATGCTGTCCCCCCACCCCCAACTTCACTTAAATCAGGTGCGTGTCTGTATACAAGTAAGTAAAGTAGTGGATCCCTTAACACGCTTACATGCGTGGTGCGTATACAGTGCTACTCACATATTTTACAGAACAACCGACACTAGATGGTAGATGTGATAATTTAAAAACCGGCCGCGTTTGCTTCCCAGCGAATTTTCTGGTACCGATTTTTAAACTGGAGGTGTAGACCACTGGGGGGAAACATCGACTCTAAGGGACTTCGAAAACATAACCACCAAGCAGGCAAACCACAGCACTATCGCAGAACCCTGGTGACTATTATGGATGGTTTTCCCCTGCCTCCTGCTTCCACCTAATCCAGGGTGCTACACAGCTGAAAGCGCTGGCTAACTCCACAGCTTTCTGTGTCAACTTCTAGTTTCAGAAAGTCGTCTTCGCCATCTTATTCTTCTGAGTTTATTGTTCGATGGAGCGTGGCACATCTAGTCCAGCACTTCAGAGGTCACTGTGTCCGACTCAGGCAGACACTGTAACATCTTAGCCGCAGCTCCCCGGATTGATTTTAATCTCCAGTTCAATCCCTAGTTTCTCAGGTCTCTGGCTCAACGTCTAAATTCCCGATCTTCAGTTCAATATATTGTTTAAGGATTTCCCACAGCTTGTTTCTATCTACTCTATTAACTTCGATTGATTTTTCTATAAGTTGTCTAAGAGCAAAACTCGCATCTGTGCATCCTTGTTCTTACCTAAATCCAAGTTGTGTTTCGCTTAGCTGCGGTTCTATAGTAGTTCGTAATCTTTTCTCAAGAATTTTGCAAAATATTTTCCCAGTATGACTCAAAAGGGAAATGTCTTTGTACTGTGTGCAGTCACTTTTGTTGCCTTTGTTTTTCCACATTTGGATAATTATGACGTTTCCCCAGTCTCGTGGTGTCTGTTGTTCTACCCAAAAATGATTGAATAGAATATGTAGCCATGCTGTTCCTACTTCTCCTGCTGCTTTAATTAGTTCATTTGGTATTTCATTCCCGATCTCCGGTTCTATCCTTAATTTCTAAGGTCTCTAGCTCGTCTAAATTCCCGATCTCCAGTTTATTCACTACATTTCATATCTCCAGTTAAAATTTATAATTTCCCGAGCTCCCATTCAATCCTTAGTTTTCATATCTCTAGTTCAACGTGGTTGAATCGTTGGTTGGTTGGTTTGGTAAGTGGGTGTATCGTTGGTTAGGGCAGCAATTTAGCGGGTGAAATCTAAGCCAAACGGAAAATTGACGTCAATGTTTCAGCAACCACAAAGACAGCCCCACGCTGTCCTTTAGCGTGAAGATAAAGATGTACGTGGCACCAATACCAATACCTTCGCAAGCACGCAGAGAGAGAGAGAGAGAGAGAGAGAGAGAGAGAGAGAGAGAGAGAGAGAGAGAGAGAGAGAGGGGGGGAGAGAGAGAGAGGGAGGGAGAGAGAGAGAGAAGAGGCTGTTATGCAAACTTTCGCAAATGCTTAATGATCCTTTGAAAATGTCTCGGCCCATCAGCTGAGAAACAATTAAAAGAAAACACTGCAGTCTATAACGACGCGGCTAATAAGAAAGACGTGGTACACTGTCATACATACCAGGTAATTTATGCGAGCTTTTGGAGGATTTTGAAGACTAGGGAAATATGGTATGTCAGTGACAATTCAGGTGGGGGGATACAGAAGAGAGAGAAGACAGAACTCTTGTTAGGATTATCTCCCGTACACGCGGCAATAGATGAATGTTAGAGCAATTACACCATGAAAGGAGTGAGGGTAATTCCAATTGGAATCTGCTGTGGGGTCTAATCTGGTTGGACTTCACACAGGTGAGGCCCCGGAGGGTGTCGGTTGAGGCGTGGATATTCAACAGCCAGGAGCTGAGACTAGCGCTTGCGGTTCTGTAAAGGATTACCCAGGGGGTGAAGTGGTTTAGGCTAACGGAGACTGCATCTACTTCCACCGGAAAGGTTCAATTCACGTCTAAAAGAGGGGTTACAGGCAAGAAGAGTGCGGGTCAGCGAAGTCGATTGGGGATTGTGCTGATAAAAGTCATTAGCATGGTCGGATGGGGGTTCTACGCCTGGTCTCACCGCCTGCTAAGTGAGGGAAAGATTGGCCACATATTTCGTGCACTCAGACCTACAAATTACGATGGTGCTGTCTCATCACAGAACCATAGCAGAAAACTGCTTCCAGACAATGTTTAGAGGCACGAAGATCGACGTCATCGCACCAGGTCCGGTCTTCCTCCTTCCCACAGGGCGGCGTGTCGAGATCTTCGCACAGAACACTCACCAACTGGGTAGCTCCAGCGACAACCCCCCCCCCCCCCAGGTTTTCTAAAGAATTGCACTCGTGAACCGAATGACGGAGACGAACCCACGACCTACGTAGCGCGAGGCGGGCATCTTGACCACTCATGGTGAAGCCGGTATGGATTTGATACCTGGTCCCGAGGTAGCGGCCTTCTGGGTCAAGAGAGATAATTAAAATTAGTGAACTGCGGTAAAGCTGTGGAAATGTAACCAGTACAGAACACAACAAAGTAATGCATGCTTTACAGAACACAATTACGGAAAATACAGGACGTTGCGGCGACTAGCCTCCATCAGCAAACAAATGCATACACAAAACATAACATATAATCACGGAGAAGACACTACATTAAGGCTTAAGAACGGGATGAGAAGAATGAAAAGATGAAAACAAAATTAGAACAATGAAGAGAACATGAAAACGGGTCAAAAGAGGAAACTCGGGAGGAGCCGTGTGCTCGTTGCGTTGGTTAGAAATCCCTCGTCAATTGGAAACATGAAACACAGACCGACGGGACCGCCGGCTGGTGAAACAGTCCAAGAACGTCCCCCTAGGGTGCACACTTCCATAAGCTCATGACCAGGGAGACTCCAGATTAGACAGGCGTTCAACCGCTGCATCATTGGCAATTTGACACAACTTATCTTAGCAATTACTTCTGGGGGTCATGGACATGTGGGAGTCTTTGTTGCTTCGGATCTTGCCCGCCTTTGGGTCTTCTGACAATGTCTTTCTGTACTGTTGGGACTTTGTACTCTCGTGTGTCTTTAGAGCTTTTGAATGCTTGTGCACATGGCCCCTGGTAAAGCTTATAGGTTCTAATTCCGTCTTCTCTGACTCATTCACCACATTATAGGCAGGTTTTCTGACAAAAAGAGGTCGGCGTGGCCGGAAGGTTTGCCCCGTTCGCGCATAACCTTTCTCCGGTAACCGTGATAGTGAGTGAGTTCCACACACGGGTCTGTGGGACTTACATGTTGACTTTGCCTTCAGAAATCAATGGCAAACTACTGAACGTAAAATGTATTAGCTTATCAGAAACAGCCAATTGGAGCTAGGGTGCTCGCAACATCCCGCAAAGGACGTGTAATAATTGTTCCGATAAGCACAGAATCCCGCCACCAACAACATGAATGAAACAAATGCCGCAACCATAGAATGATGATCAATGGGAGTGCACACAAACACCAAAGTTAACCATCTCTACGTTTCTTCTTCTTCTTCTTCTTCTTCTGCGTTCTTCCGGGGTGTTTATTCGGACGTGATTGCGTTGTGTCTGTTTACAGCAAAACTGCGCCTTTCGGCCGACATATCCGACTTCTGGGGGAATTTGTTGACGGAGTTAACCTTCCCGGGTGTTTCGAAGGACATTCTACTCTCATTGTTGGGTGCCATCCCCATCTCAGCTGGTCCGTTCACGTCAGCCGGAGACATAACAGTCAGCCCTCAAGAGAAGGCAGCGGCAGACCACAGGCATTCCCCGCCATCCAAGGAGGCTCCCATAGTTGCAGAGCCGACACATAGCACTCTGATACTGGGCTCACCCACTACGTTTATTCTTATTCATATCCTTCTGCCAATTTATTCATGACCGCTTGTCTGTATTTCTTGGGAAAAAAAACATTGATGGAATGCCTGGTTCATGGAAGTAGAGATTGGGATCCACCAGCATGATAATGGGCAGGACACTGCAGGAACCCTGGGCATGAGGATGTATGCGGCAGCAGAAATATCTAGGAATTATTCGGCGGGACGTGATGGGGTCGACGTTCTATATAATGATGATAGCTGTGATATCTATTAATTTTTTCTAGCTGACGAAATCTTTAAAGAGCACGCTGCAATATGCCACTGTGTTCCTATAAAGCCGACACTTAACATGTGTATCTGTGGGTGGCTCTATCTAATTCACACACCTACCACTCGTCATACCTTTCGCGTTACCCTTTTTATTAAACAGCTGTTAGTTATTCACGATGAGGTCGACTTAACGACCTCTTGGCTCGTTCAACATGATTCTAGACACGGTACAGTTTTAAACGACGCGTTCCTTCCCTGTGCAGGCACAGAACACATCCACACGCACACACGTAACAGAACGAACTCCTTAGAATCCTTGACGCGTGTTGTGTTTTCACCTAGTCAAACCGCTACTGGATCGGAAAGAGTTCACTACGTGTCCTTTAGAGGTTATTTCTTATTTAAAAGGAAATTTACACATTCAGCAGTTTGTCACTACTTTCTGAACTACCGACGCCCATGCTACTGAAATCAACGCAAGGTGATCTGCTACCAAATCGCCAGCAGCGGATTTCGAATTTCCGACTCGGTATTTCGGGGAATAGTGAAACGCGTTCACTGCCTCCAAGTCACGGCGCCGACGGATCCTAAAAATGTTGGATTTTTTTATAATGCACTAGGTTACCCTCCCTTGAAGTTTTGAATCATTGGATACCTTTTAATGTGGCGTGTCTTATATCCTTTGGTGGTAAACACACAGGCGTCAATCTATCAATCAGAAGCCGTCTTCACAATGAAGGTTGGCTGTAAAGAATCTCCAAAACAATTTCGTCTCGCTCTGATGATACACTGATAGATTCCCGGCTGTCCATCTTTTCCATCTGGCCACATTTGTATTACTGATACTTGATCTCCAATGATTTCTATATGATTACCACACCTTGTTATTCTGACCAAAAAGTATGATTCTTCTTCTTCTGTCATTTCTTTTTCTTGTTTCTTGTTTCTTTTTATTTTTCTTCTTCTGTCCTTATTTCTTTTTCTTTTTCTCTTGTGTCATCTTCTTTTCTTATTTCTTTTGTTTCCTCTCCCCCTCTCCTTATTTCTGTTTCTAATTTTCCATCTTATTCTTCCTTTCCTCTTTCTTACTTTCTTTTGGTAGGTCTGGCCTGGAGTAGACATTGCCGACCATCACTCTTGCGCGTGAACAATATCAACATATATAGACTTTTGCAGAACACGCAGAAACCAGGGAACAACATGGGACCACAGAAATCTTAGGTCTCTAAATGGTCGCCTTTATTGTAGATGGATGCAATACAAGTCTCTGTTATGACCCAGTTTACTGTGGCTTAGAAAGGAACGACTGACAAGGTTGGAGAAAGCTAACAGTTCGCCATGAGAGGCATGGTTCGCGAGAAGGCACGAAACATGACTGGCGTGAAGTTGATCGAATAGTGACAAGCTCAATCAGTATCCACTGTATTGCGGTGGAGGTAGGGTTGCCAGACGTCCGGCAAAGAGAGGACATGTCCTCCTTTTTCGCATAATGACCTCCGTCCGGCAGGCAAAGCTAAATACCTTTAAAATGTCCGGCTTTTCTTATATTGTATGTTATAATTTGTTATGTATTGTTGTTACAATTTAAAAAATGTTTACATTCTTTATTAAAACCCATTGCTTAATAATATTTATTTAATTTTCCTATTTATACCAAATGTGAAACACCAATTATTTGTATAATTTGAATCTAACTGTTGCTCTATTCGGCAACACTAACAATGCTGTAATCTCTATGGTCAAAATGTTAGTGTTATTTCCGGTTCCGGTAGCAGAGACGCCACTTAAAATTTTTTTTTTTTTTTTTAAATTTGTAATTTTTGCCGTCTATGTTTATCAAACTGGCTTCTACAAAGAGAACATGCAAATTCTCGAACACTATGAAAGTTTCCATGCTTCGTTGAAGGACGCAACGAGAATGAGGCAAAGTGTACGATTTGCGATAGTTACTTGTCCGTTGCCAACAAAGGAACTACTGACTTGGAGCGCCATGATGACAGTAAGAGACCTAATAAAAGTGTCCGCGTCATCTAACACATTGACGTCTGTTTTTTTTTTCATCCTAAGTACTCAAAGGCGTTGCAAAAAAGCGCTTGCCACTGACGCAACTTTGGCATTTCATACAGTTTGTCATCATCAGTCTTACAACTCGATGACCTGCACAGCTGGTTTGATGCACACATTATTTGAAGATTCGGAAATTGCTAAATATATTGCTTATGCAAAACCAAAGATAGAAGCAATAATAAACCAGGTAATTGTCCCCACACTGTTGATGAATCGGATAAATCTTTAAGTGGCATTTCATGTTTCGGTCTTTCGACAGATGCTAGCAATCACGGTTCTCAGAAAATATTTCCGATGGTTGTTCAATACTTTGAACTGAAACTGAGGTTTCATTTGATGTGTTGTCTAACTCGAGAATCTTAGTTTGGATTCCACCTGCTTTCAGGTGGAATCCAAACTAAGATTCTCGAGTTAGACAACACACCAAACGAAACCTCAGAAACTATACCACAGTATATTTTGAGAACACTCCAAAAACATGATTTGTACACCAAATGTGTTGCTTTTGCTGGTGACAATGCCAATGTGAATTTTGGAGGCATTAACCGAAGAGAAGGTAGAAATGTGTTCTCGCATTTAAAGGAAGCCTTGAGCAAGCCATTAGTAGGCGTTGGATGTTCTGCACAACTTCATCCAACACGGCATATTTCATGCAGATTGACGTTGAATCTGTTGTCTTGAAGATATTCAATTGCTTTTCTATATACGCTATCAGAACAGAAACTTTAAAGGATTGTTGTGACTATGTCAACATTAACTATCAGCAACTACACTATCACTCTAAAACTAGATGGGTCAGTTTGTTTCCAGCTGTTGAGAGGCTGTTGAGGCTGTTTACTGCTTTGAAAGAATATTTTCTTTCTGTAAACCAACCACGTGCTATGATAAAACCATCTTTTGAGACGATTTTTCAGAAGTTTACCTTTGGTTTGTGCATTCTTTGATGTCTGTCTTCCAAGTCAATATTTCGGCCATTGAAAAAGAAGAAACATCAGTGTTAGAGGTTATGAGCCTTCTTCACACAACCTTGAAAGTTTTGAAAGGCAGATTGAAGGAGACATTTATTTCACTGAAAGTCAGGGAGATGTTGAGAAGACTTAAGGAAAGTGGTCGAGAAGAAGAGTGTAATAGTTTTATGGCAGACGTTAGGTTGGTGTATGAAGCATGCATTAGTTACTTAGAAAAGTGGTTGAAACCTTTTGATGAATTTCAGTGCTTTGGTTGGATGTACTTAAATAAAATCAAAGACTGTACATTTGATGACCTTTTGACATGCATATTGTACTTGAAAGAGAAGGGTATTATTGTAGATGATGTGCAATTGTTTGACCAATACTGCAATCTTAAATCATTTGTGCAAAACAAGAATGAACAGTTTTTTTTAAAGACTCTTGCATGAACAGTGGAGTTTATTTTTCCAAAGTTGCCCAAATGCATGTTGCTTTTCGAGTTATTTAAAATTTGTGAAGTATTCTTCTGTATCCCTGGACACAATGGCAATGTGGAAAGAGTGTTCTTCTTGATTAATGCTCAATGGACAAAGAAAAGGAACAGACTCTTACTTGACTCTGCAAAGGGCATCATTCTCACAAAGTACAATTTGAAGAATCTTACATGTGAACAGTTTTATGCATATGTGATTGCTAACGAGGATCTTCTATGAAAAGTTGGCTCCTCCGAGAAATATGTTGCGTAATTATAAGGTAATAATTTACAATCAGCTGTTTAATAATGTTTTTTTAGCATTTTGAAAAAGGTCTCCATTGAATTTATATTTATTTTTTAACATGATTGTTTCTTGGTCGATTCACTAACAGTAAGATACACTTATCGGCAGCTATTGTAATAAATTTGTACTGATTGTGGGTTTAATCTGGAACGATTCAAATGAAACATTAAATATGTCCATCTTTTTGTCTTATTATGTCCTCCTTTTGGTGACCACGTATCTGGCAACCCTAGGTGGAGGGAATCACGTGTTCCAATGACTCAGTACGAATTGTTTTACACACGTTCTATTACTTTCCGTGTCATTCCGATGTTATAATAAATTACAATTATGCAGGTACAGCAGTTTTCTTAAAGAGCATTGCCGACGATAGTGCAGCTACTGGTAGGGTCACCCATGTCGGACAGGTCAAGGGGTAGGGATCAGAAGAAGCGTTACACATACCTGTTGCCTTGTAGGTAGACTGGGGACGGTCAAAGGCTAGGGAAAGCAGACCCGGGGAAAAGTGCTAGTCAAGTCGGATATACTGAGCCAGTGGCTTGATGAAACAGTGTAACACAATTCACTGAATCATGTCAAACAAGTCTGGCCCAGAACTTTAATCAAGATGGTCGACGACCAGGGGGTCATAAACTGGTTATATGACTCGATGAAGATGATAATTAACAAACCTGGCACATATTAAGATTATCGCCAATACTGCGAAATTATCTCTCGCAATGTCTGGAAATCCCCTTTGTGTTGTTCAAGGCGGACACACAAACATGCTTCCTTGAATAATGAAGACGTTCATATGAATCTACCCAAGAGAGCTATCCTATAGGAAAAGCTACAAATTATCCAAATACAGACAGTACGAAAGCAATAATCTACCCAAGAGAGCTATCCAATAAGAAAAGCTACAAATTGATCCAAATACAGACAGTACGAAAGCAGTAATCTATCCGAGAGAGCTATCCAATTAGAAAAGCTACAAATTGATCCAAATACAGACAGTACGAAAGCAGTAATCTATCCGAGAGAGCTATCCAATTGGAAAAGCTACAAATTGATCCAAATACAGACAGTACGAAACCAGTAATATATCCGAGAGAGAGCTATCCAATTGGAAAAGCTACAAATTGATCCAAATACAGACAGTACGAAACCAGTAATATATCCGAGAGAGAGCTATCCAATTGGAAAAGCTACAAATTGATCCAAATACAGACAGTACGAAAGCAGTAAACTACCCAAGAGAGCTATCCAATTGGAAAAGCTACAAATTGATCCAAATACAGACAGTACGAAAGCAGTAATCTATCCGAGAGAGCTATCCAATTGGAAAAGCTACAAATTGATCCAAATACAGACAGTATGAAAGCAGTAAACTACCCAAGAGAGCTATCCAATTGGAAAAGCTACAAATTGATCCAAATACAGACAGTACGAAAGTAGTAATCTATCCGAGAGAGCTATCCAATAGGAAAAGCTACAAATTGATCCAAATACACACAGTATGACTCAAAGACCGCTTTGCCATACACCGCAAGGTACTATGTTGCCAGTAAATGAAAGATTTTGACAGCTGACAGTACGAAAGCAGTAATCTACTCAAGAGAGCTATCTTAAAGGAAAAGCTATAAATTGACCCAAATACAGACAGTACAAAAGCAGTAATCTGCTAAAGAGAGCTATCCTATAGGGAAAACTACAAACTGACCCAAATACAGAAAGTACGAAAGCAGTAAAGAAACATTTTCAGACACCCTGTACTGTTACTTTCTCATGAAACAGACCGCCAGCCAACTTAATCAGATAGCCAGGTGCCCGTATCAAGGTGCCCTGCTATTGTTTCCAGATCACCCTTGGAGTCTCCCCATTATCTACAGACCGCAACAATCAGCATCGTTGTTGCCGGTAACAGGAGACTAACTACTTAGCTCTTCCCAGCCGCCACACGCTATCTGTCTGTGGCACAAAGGTCACCAGTCACACATACCACGATACAGGGAATTCCCGGGTTGTTGTCTTTAGCTGGTGCATAACATCAACGTTGGTCATAATTAAATAACCGTGTGTTGCTGTGGCCCATACGGGGGAGCAAAGAATAGTCGTGGCCCATACGGGGGAGCAAAGAATAGTAACACTGTTGCCTACCATGCACGTCGTAAGAGGCGACTAAGGAGACTATGGTTCCGTCGCCCTGCTACTGAGTGAGTGCGTGGCGCGACACTGTGAGCTGTGAATTTCGCGTGGAATGCTTTTGCATCTGTCCGCGGTTGTTTTTAGCGTGAACTGCGTGTTCGGAACGATGGCGGCCGGCTGTTGCTGGATTGACTGGTTTGCCTTTTCGGTTCACGAGTACTTTTTTCAGGAGACTCCTGGGAGTCGGCGCTGTAGCTACGGAGTTCGTGCTTTGTGCGGCGCTTTCGGTGGGTCGCCCTGCGGAAAGAGACCGAGCCATATGGGATAAAACCCGGGTCAATGAAGTCTTTCTGGTGACTGCCGTTTCCATCGACGATGAACTGTATTTTTCGTGGAGGACTTTTGTGTTGGCATTCTGGCGGCGGCATTATGCACAGTGTACCTGTGCGGGCTGTTGGCTTGCCGGCACTCCTGTCTATTCCATTGTTCACATAGGGCAGTGAGGGGCATTTTGTGTGATATTCACTAGCACAGGAACGGAGCAATATGGGGACGACCCGTTGCCGTGAAGATGGAACCGCGACTAACTAACTAAATAAGTCCCGTAGTTGTCGGCGTGGCTGACGGGATCAGAGCGCTCTAGCTCTTAAATTTCCGGTACGTTGACAGAGGGTGTAGCGGGATCAACCCCTACACCGACAGGCTGGAGTTCAACCTTGACTTCTCGTTCAGAAAGCATTGGCAAACTACTGAGTGTAAGAATGCATAGAAAATATACCTAGGGTTGGTGTTGATCGCAACATCCTTCAGCCTTTCCTTCCCGTAGCGAACGGCATGCCCAGGTATCGAACACTTAAAGACCACGTAATAGTGGATGATACAGTATTGATTGCAGACAATGAACAGGCTCTACAACATTTAGTAGATGAAGTTGTTGCACACAGTGTACAACTAGAATTAGAATTAAATTCTGAGAAGACAGATTATGGTCGTTTCACTCCAGGAAGAGGATGAGAAGACGGGGAAGAAGAAGGAGGAAGAGGAGGTGGAGGAGAAGAAGGAGGAGGTAGTGAAGAAGAAGAAGAAGAAGAAGAAGAAGAAGAAGAAGAAGAAGAAGAAGAAGAAGAAGAAGAAGAAGAAGAAGAAGAAGAAGAGGAAGAAACTGTGACGAGCCCATGACTGTCTATTTGTCCGTATATACAGGGTGTTTGTAAAGTCTCACTACACTTTGTATGTAAACATGATCGTGCGCGTGAACACGAGCGATTGGTTGTCGTCTGCTGGAGTAATTCTTTGCACTCCTAAACAGAATAGTGTTATCAACTGAAGAAAGAATTTTTTTTTGGTTGAACAAGAGTTTCGAAATGACGGTTGGATACACACGCACACGGAAATAACAATAGACACGTTGCAGGAATTATTTGACAATATGAAGAGACGTGTACAGTCATGTCTTGAAGCCTGTGGTGGACATTTCCAACACCTGCTATAATTAATACTTTCAATGGTACTTTCCAGCTTCCCCAAAACAGCGTTAGACCATAGCAATGAATATTGTAACTAATGTAATGAATTCTTTAGCACATGTTTGATGACGTCATGTACTTCATTTCTTTTTTTTCTTCAAATTTGACATGCATACAAAGCGTAGTAAGACTTTACAAACACCCTGTATTTCCAGCTACCTATTTTAATCAAGGCTTAATAGTGCATATATCTGGTTCATTAATTACAGCAATCACCAGCCAAGATTGGGAAACCCCTAGCCAGTGGCGCCATGCAACACTATCTCTCTGCCACACAATAATGCCGAGAACACGCCGTGACCAAACCACATCTACCGTAATCCGATTTGACAGGGTATCTGGGTCTCAAGCAAAACAGATCGATGCTAGAGTTTTAGGATTTGAGGCGTCAGACCGCCGACCTGGAAAGGTGGGGCATTTAACTCATGTCCCAGATGAAATACTTTGATCACACAGCGGAACGGCTGAACTCTTTAGATATGAACTAGGTGGGAAAGGGTAAAAACAAGTTAGGAGAGTTACAGACGATTGTCACAATATCATTGACAAAGTGTGATACTTGTAAGAAATGAAACTGGTATAACTGCAACATGTTCGTCTATCGCGCGCGCGCGCGCGCGCGTGTGTGTGTTGATGAAGGCTCTAGCCACAATGTCTATTTTGTTATTGTATGTTTATTGTTTGTGTGTTGAAGAGTGCAGCCACAACAACGTCCAGTCTGATCTTAGTGATCGTGTTCTGGTCAGACAACTTATTCTACTTCTCGTTTCCGTTGATTTATTTGTCACAGGTTTTGTTTTTGACTTCTGTTGACCTATGTATTTGTGTCCATGAAATACGACAAATTCTTCTATACATCCACATCACCGGGACCTCTGTTCGACTTTCTAACTGCTAGTTCATTGTTCAGGCTTCCGTGTCATATACGTACATTCTATACTACTGGAAGGCTCCGCTATACGTCGCTTTGGTTTACGTCGTTTCGCTATAACGTCGTTGTCACATTGGGGACTAACTTAACTTTAGGTCGCTACGTTTCGCCATAACGTCGTTTTTAGGCTGGCGATCGGGCTGTTGATATCGGTAAAGTCCATTGTTTACCTCAAAGAACGGTAAGGACAATTCATGCAAGTGCTGACAAAATCAAATAGGGTGATAAAAACGTAACCCCTTTGAGTGCTTCCAAGATCACTTGTACCAGAAATACTCTTGTGGAGAACATGGAAGCACTATTGGCCGTCTTGATTGAAGACCAGAACCAACGGAATATGCATGTGAGCAAGATGGTTATTCAAGAAAAAGCAAAGTCTCTCTATGAAGATCTAGCTAAGAAAGCGGGTGAAAGCAATACTAGTAATGCTGATGATAGTTTTGGAGCGAGTCGTGGTTGGTTTGAGCGCTGTAAGAAGCGTTCACACCTGCACAACATTCAGACAACAGGTGAAGCGGCGTGTGCTGATACTGCAGCTGCAGAGCGTTTCCCTGCAGAGTTAAAGGTCATGATTGAGGAGGGTGGTTACTGTGCAGCAGACATTGGACATTATTTTTTTGTTCAAGCAGAGAAGAGCCTTGAAAATAGGCAGGAAGGGGTTACAGTTTCATCCTCAGATGAAGAGGCAGAATTGAATGCCTCTACGTCCCAATAACTCTACCATTCGCCCCCCCCCACCTATATTTAGCCAATAAATACCAACAACCATCAAATTAAACATTACTGTAGTACACAATACACTGTAATTCATTTAATTCTATGGGAAATAGTGTTTCGCTATACGTTGTTTCACTTAACGTCGCGTTTTCCAAGAACGTAACTCCGACGTTAACTGGGACCTTCCAGCCAGTACTATATAAGAATATACGTTGCGGGAATCTCCGTGGGAAGTGGTCAAGCCGTCTGACTCGGGCTCTGAAGGTTGTGGGTTTGATTCCGGGCCGCATCCTTTGGTTCACGGGTGTATTTTTTTGGGAGACTCCTGGGGGTCGTCGCTGGAGCTACAGAGTTTGCGCTTTGTGCAACGCTTTCGGCAGTTCGCTGTGGAAAGAGACTAAGCCATATGGGATAAAACCCAGTGCGATGAAGCGACTTTAAGTGTAGAATATACGTAATATTTCAAAATTCTCATGTTTAATTCGTTGTTAATCTCTCTAGATGTTAATACTGATTTCATATTGCAGAAACGTGTTTGGCAATTCCTGTTCTCTTTTTGATGTCTGTTTCACTTCTGCCATCATCTGTTATTACATGTCTAAGATAGGTCACACTTGTTACTACTTGAAGATATGCCATTGCTGCCTATAGTACACAGCAGTATGGGAAACCCAAATATGAAGCTCATAAACTCGTCTTTAATCCTAGAATACATCTTATTAAGGATGCAGATGACAGCTAGCGTGTGGGACTGTCATCTCAACGATCTTCATTATCCTCTTCTTGTCTTTTCCTCCTCCTCCTCCTTCCCCTCTTTTTTTCTTACTTTCGGTAGGTGACTGGTCACTTCATTTGATATATAACTCTACAGTTTTCATCTGAAGAGATGCAGCAAAATGTGCCAGGCAATAAATCGTGCAACATACTGTTTGTGGCTTCTGTGCTTACATTCACTAAGGGAATACATTATTTCGAAATTCTGTAGCATACATTGACTTTTGCAGAACACAGAAAAACCGTAGACATCAGGGAACAACAGGAATGTGATGTCATTAACAGATCTTTATTGCAGATGGATGCCAATCAAGTCTCTGTCAAAGTTTATTATGTGTTAGAAAGGAACGACCGAGAAGGTTGGAGAATGCTAACTGTTCACCCATATAGCCCCAACAACAACAAAAGCATCAATAATAAATACAACATCACTGGGAGAATTGACAACGACGCCCTGAAACCCAATTACCCAGCTCATAAACTCGATTTAACCCAGGAAGTGATCGCATTAAGAGTCCGATCCGGGTGACAGCTGGCGTGCCGGGCAATCATCTCAACGATATGACAAACCGGCCAATAGCATGCACTGCCAATGGTGGCGCTATCGTACTCTGACCGTGGTAGAGCTTTCATATCAACGACCTGGTGGACAAGAAGTTACAGCGTGGCCTGTCTACAATAGAAAGTGTTCAATAAAAAATAAACCGCGGTGGCATGGCTAGTGCGCTTGTCCACGGAGAGAGTGGTCAGGGTTGAAAACCCAATAGTAACAAGACTGTTCAATCTAGCCCTCATTAAATAAGTACAGTACTCGACAACTCTCACTTTTCTGGAAATTCTCTGGGAAACAAAGGCAACAACAAAAGGAATAGGTGATTCTATCTCATTATAATAACTTTTCCATTAACAAACCTACCAAAGGTTATCTTATGGCATAAAGTCATGTAGGCGTGTGAAGGTATAGGCGCTCACTTTAACTGGGCCAGGGAATTGAGGCGAGGTGGGGCAACCAACTCTTTTTCTTCTACTTTAGGTTAGATCTGATCGTCCATTGCACGAGGCTGGGTCGACCACGAAGCTTCACGAGGCTGGGTCGACCATGAAGCTTCACGACGTCGGAAATACATCCATTCGCGAGCCTGGTTCACAAGTTTGGTACACCTATGTGCTACCTATTACTTTCAACACTACTCAACATCTGGCCATATCTTCCGTACTACTGTAATGTATGATTTCCTATTTAGAGGATTGTGACAGATTGGAGAGATTATAACACAAAAAGGATAGAAACAGATGGAGAGATAATATGAACTTAAAGGATTGTGACAGATTGAAGAGACCCTACACACACAATATTGTCACAGACTAGAAAGTGCTACACACATACGACAGTGAATGACATATTGGATCGTTTACACATAAAGCATTGTGACAGATTAGATAGATACATCTACATACGTACAGAATTAACAACCAGAGAAAGTTTACACGCGTTCCGAACATATATTGGGGGAATTCTGGAGATAACACTCACAAAAATAACAGACTCGCATCATTCTACACATCACAACCCTTGGGGGGGGGGGGGGGGCCTAAGTGGTCTCGAGGTGTGGTATCCGCCTCGAGTGCTGAAGGTCTCGGGTTCAAGTCCCGGTGAGGGCCGGGATTTTTTCACGTGGACTTCTAGTAACAAAATTTCCTCTGGTCTCTGGGTGAGATCGGACGCCCGTGTGTAATGTTGAGCACGTAAAAAAATCCCTTGGCAACTTGAAATCAAAAAAAGGGTCGCCTAACGGCGCTGCCCGAACAAAATTTCGAGTTAAAAATCTATCCAAAAGTATTTAAGGATCCTCGCCGGTGCCGCGGAGTTCGTGCACTGAGCTGAGATTCTCCGGACTCAGGCTTGAGTAAGGAGCAGAACAGAGCACTTATGGTTATACCCGTGTGCCGTAAAGTTTATCCGTCGACTAAACTAAACTTAACACATTCACAAAAATAACAGGCTGGAGACACTCTACACATCATAACCCTGGGCACATTAATCCTACAGCAGGATATGTCCCCAGCTAGCCATTTAAGGCCTTGCACAAATAACTGCCTAATATCGGCATCAAGTGTCCTCAGCTCTAGTAATTACCGCCACGGACCACAGATGGGTGGTTATATATTACATTAGAGCAACACATCCGTGGACACACTGGCAACAGCTTACATGTTTCTATTACTGTCATCATGACTAGATCTCACTGTACTCCCGGCATACCAATAAATGCCTAGTCTCACTTAGCGGTTGGTGGAAAGTAGGTATGCTATTTTGTTTGTCTGGGTGGTATAAAATTACCATTCAAGGAAATCAAAGACATTGTATAAGTTTCTTTGATCTTGTTTGATATAAAGAAATATTGAAGATGGCAGTAAATGAAACAGAATAAAGTAAAGATGCGGAATACTTTAGAATTATCAACAGATTTACCCAGCTCATTTTTGTCTGTGTAATTTTGTGAAGCCGTGAGACATAAATTCATAGATATTGATCGGCAAAGCAGACTGAAATAGCACATGTTCAATCAACTAATGACAGGAGGCACTGATGAATCTAACTGTGGAATTGGTGAATGGGAAGCTTGACCTTTGCCCTGTACAACATACATAGATCAGAGAACATTGCTTTGGCTTCCAAGCTACATTTGAGGACAAACTCTATGGAGATGTTAACAAGCTGAAGTAAACTGCTGCTTTCTTTAAATATAAGGAAGGAAGGAAGGAAGGAAGGAAGAAAGGAAGGGAGGGAGGGAGGAAGGAAGGAAGGAAGGAAGGAAGGAAGAAGAAGAAGAAGAAGAAGAAGAAGAAGAAGAAGAAGAAGAAGAAGAAGAAGAAGAAGAAGAAGAAGAAGAACAACAACAACAACAACAACAACAACAACAACAACAACAATTTTGGTAAGAGAGCGTTAAAGTAAATACTACCAAAGTTACAACTAAAACACAACCATTGTAAGTTATAACCACAAAAGAGTGGCTAACAGTATTAACTGCTTGAGAATGAGAAAGTTAAGAAAGCTTTACAACGTGTGATAACACAAGTAACAATTGATGATAACAATTGATGACCTTAATGGCCTATGGGTTGGTTGGTACAGAATGGGTTAAAGTAGCAACTATACAGATCATATTTAGTTAACATCAAGTTAACTGAAATTATAACTAGAGTATAAGAATCCAAGTACAGGCTGCATGTTAGAAATAAGAAATTACTCAGAACAAGTTAAAAGGTTTAAAAAATAAAATCCCCTGCACTGTGTTTTACCCCAAATGGATTGGTCTTTCACACTGCAGAGTATCAAGCCACCCGCCCCAAGCACTGTACAACGCACCATAGCTCCAGAAATAAAACACCCAGGGGTCTAATTATGCTCGTGATCTGAAGGACTCCGCCTGAACATTCCTTTTAATAAAAAGTATTAAAAGTCGAAAGGATCCACTTCATTGCCCTGGGTTTTATCCCATATGGCTCGATCTCTTTCCGCAGCACAGAAAGCGTTGCCCAAAGCACGAATTCCGTAGCTCTAGTGACGACCCACAGGAGTCTCCGAAAATTTTCACTCGTGAACCGAAGGTCGCAGCCCAGAAGCGAATCCACAACCTTCTGAGCCAGAGTCAAACGGCTTGACCACTTCGCCACGGAGACTCCCTTCTCCCACGAACTCTGTATCTCCGGCGATGACCCCCAGAAGTCTCCAAGGAATATGCACTCGTGAACCTACAACCTTCGGACGCGCGAGGCAAATGGCTTGACCACTTCACCACGGTAAATATTTCCACAAGTCACTTCTCGTAATTAGAGGTCAGCAAGGTTGTATGGATAAGAGAGCTCGTTCTTAAACATCCAGCTTGCTCATGCTGAGGTATGGGGTTCAACCCCTACACCGGATAGTTGAACTAAAATGTTGACTTTTTATCCGTGACCTAGTGACGTAAATTACAAGTACCTCTGAAGTCGGAGTGAGTTCACCTAATGGCGAGGGACACTGATAATAGGAAAAGCTAATCAACACAAAATTCAGTCCAGTGCTATTAGAAGTAACATGTATGGACTACGATCGAGCTCAGAGTGAGTGAGCGCCCCCCCAAAAAAAAAACTTCTGGTAATCTGTGTGTTGACATGTGGTGGAATTATGATTTATAAGCTGACATGGAGCAATGAGCTGTTGATAACTCTCAACCATTACCTGACATTTAACCAAAAGAAAAGGTGTAAACATGTGATTTTTGAGCAGATACAACAAGAGTTAATGAAACAATTGATTTGGACAGTGACAAAAGAGATCAAGTGTACGCAGCAAGAAAAAAGATTTTTTTTTTATTGTTGCGCTCGCACGTTTTGAACTCAAGCGTAGTCCATGCACATTACTTAAAGTAGTGCTGAACTGAATTTTGCATGTGGATTAGCTTTAACCTATTAATAGTGTCCCTCGCCATCAGGCAAACCCATTCTGACTTCAGAGGTACTTGTAATTTACGTCCCCAAGTCAAGGGCGACAGGTCAATATTTTAGTACAAATGTTCAGTGTAGTGGTTGAACTCCTTACCTCGGCTTTAGCACACCGGATATTTAAGAACACGTGTTCTCATCCATTTGGCCGCGCTGCAGAAAAGAGATAAAGTGCACACAGCAAGAAAAGAGATAAAGTGCACACATATTTAAAAAAAAGATGAAATGATGAACATCAAGAAAAGAGATATAACATAACAAATAGAAAAAAGATAATAAATAAAACATCAAGAAATGGGATGAAGTATAAACAAGAAGATACAGCATAAACATCAAAAGATGAAACAAAACTATACACCCAGAAGAGAAAGCAATGCCAGGCCTTTAACACTGGACAAAGGTGAAACAAACCACATCAAACACTAGACTACTCACCACTGTCAGCTCCTCCCTCTGTCGCATTCATCTCAGCCAGCTTCTTCTCCAGCTTCTGCTGCCGCCGCCTCCTCATGACAGCTTCAGGATTGGAGATACTCCGGGTGAAGCTGGTCTCCGGGGCATCCTCGTACAACTTGTTGGCCACACTCTCCTCTCCGTTGACAATCTCCTTCCCTTTCTCCCTCTCCTTCTTCTTGATTTCTTTCTTCTCCCGCTTGGAAAGCTTCCTCTTGAAGCCGCTCTGGTCTTGCTGGAGAACTGATTTGTCGAAACCGAGGGCAGGGTCCTGAAACAACACATTGCAGGGGTGAACACATGCATCTATATGTGTACTGTACGGATAGAGTACACTGAATGATCAGTCTTCTTGGGTAAGCACCATGAAACAGAACGCCATGTGTAGGTTAAAAACAGCCCTGCAACTGGAAATTAGTAGGCTGATATTGTTTTACAGGGAGCCACGACTGCAAAGTTGGAGTAGCAGTCCTGGTGTGTTTGAATCCTTCTTCAATGACCTGGGCTCACAGACCTGGGCTTAGCCTAAAATGGGACACAGCAAATTTGCCTAAGAAATATGACTAAGGACAGTTGGCCTGAGGAGGCTACCTTCTCCCGTAGAAAACTGGCTGCAAAATCCAACCAGTCATGAACTGTCAAATATAACTGTCATTTACTGCCTACATAGTACCTTGCAGTGTATGACAACTAGGTCTTGAGCCTGAGGAATTCAGGCCGCCTGGCTAGTGCAGTCACCCCCCCCCCCCCCCCGACAGAAAAAAATCCACACCTTATAGAGGATTCGAGCCTGGGTCTCCCGAAGTAGAATCCAGCATTCAAGAAACTTGGCCAGTCGCTCCTCATGAACAAGTCTACAAACGGCTTGGTGTGAGTTAGTTGAGGGCCTTTGTTACACTGGGAAACGAAAGGCAGAAGAAGAAAAGGAGGAGGAGAGGGTAGGGAGGAGAAGAAGAGGATAGGGAGGAGAAGAAGAGGATAGGGAAGAGGAGAAGAAGAAGGCTAAGGTGCTATTGTCAACATCACCCATTGAGCTTTACCAAGTGGTCTAAAAATAAGAGCTTGCTTCATATACCCGAACTTTATAACAAATATAGTCACTAAAGATGTCCTTCTGTCCTTACGTCCAATACATCATGCGTAAACTGTCTGTCACGTCTACAGAAACTTACTGTTCAACCATAACTGTTATAAACACAATGAAGATAACTTCCATGTATAACTGCGCTGAAATAATGAGGAACTCCAAAAATTATCGGAGTTAATCATGAGAACAAATCCCACGGTGTAATCAAAACCACTAAAAATGCAACCACAAGAAGAAGAGTAATGAGTTCAGAGATGTAGATGGTCTACGTTTTATTGAATGGAAATACGAGGTCTGTTAATAAAATGTGGAACCCTTGACCAAAAAAAAATACAACCACTCCCGTGAGAGTCTGAAACTCTAATCCCCTTAAACGTACTCTCCTTTGGGGCTGTACACATTTCTCAAAGTGGTCCTGCTTTTGCTGGAAATGTTTTAAGAATGCCTCTTTTGGAATGGTGGGCTGCCGTAGCGTAGCAGCTAGACGCTTGACTGACGCACCGGTGTTATAACTGATTCAGTACCGATGGACAATACAACGCCAAATATTGACTTTCCATTTGGGCAGCAGGATGATATATCTTCATACTAAAGTCAACGTTTCTTGATTTGTTTTGTGGCATCTCCAGCAATTTCAATGCTCAGTGAAGGGGAATCTACGTGATAATACTTGTTCATTTGATTGTGTACCGCGTTTGGTCGGAACCTGCTTGTCGTCTGGCATTGAATCAGTGAAGGTTTAATCCACATCGAGGTGGTTTCGAACTGTGACAACTGTGCTCCCGGGTTGACCCAGCCTCAAGTGCGTACCAGGAAATATCTAGGGCAGGCAACGATACAGACCATATCACCCACTGACTGCTATACAAAACATGGTTCTTCTTCTTCTTCTTCTTGTTTTAGACGTAATTGCGTCATGTATGTTTACAGCCGACCTGCGATATTTGCACCTTTTGGTTGACACGTCCGACTTCGTCAGACATTTGTTAACCGGGTCACCTTCCCGGAAAATATGGTTCTAACACCAAATGTCATACGCGCCTTAAATGCGGTACCTTTCTTTGAGAATGAAGTACAGACTGGCTGTCGCATTCCACAGGTCTTTCCATGACGAGTAAATTGTATTTGTACTAGCCAAAGGTCCTAAACTTTATGAACAGACCTCAGGGATAAGTTGCATGTACCGAAAAAAATAACTACAGCACCTCTGGTTACGAGAGATGTTTCTCACATACACCAAATGCACAGCGGCAAGTCTCCTACTTACCCTGACGGTGGGGTGGTCTTCATTTCTCAGGAGGAACCTGCCTTCACGCACATCACCGCCCCAGTTCAGCTGCACGTACAACGGTTTCTCGTCATCTGCCAACCTCCGCTCCTCTGGAATACATTATTCAACACTTCATGCAAAATGTGTTCAATATATCATACAAAACCAACAACTCAACATATCATACATAAACCAACAACTCAACATATCATACAAAAACCAACAACTCAATATATATATATATATATATATATATATATATATATATATATATATATATATATATATATATATATATATATATATATATATATACACAAACCAACAACTCAGCATATCATATAAAAACCAACAACCTAACATATATAAACCAACAACATATCATATATAAACCAACAACTCAACATATCATACAAAAACCAACAACTCAATATATATATATATATATATATATATATATATATATATATATATATATATATATATATATATATATATATATATATATATACAAACCAACAACTCAGCATATCATATATAAACCAACAACCTAACATATATAAACCAACAACTCAACATGTCATATATAAACCAACAACTCAACATAACATACATAGACCAAAATATATCATATATAAACCAACAACCTAACATATACAAACCAACAACTCAACATATCATATAAAACTCAACATATCATACAAAACATATCATATAAACCAACAACCCAACACATATATAAACCAACAACTCAACATATCATATAAACCCAACAACACAACATATATAAACCAACAACCCAACATATATAAACCAACAACTCAACATATCATATAAACCCAACAACACAACATATATAAACCAACAACCCAACACATATAAACCAACAACTCAACACATAATAACCAACAACTCAAAACATATTACATAAACCAACAACCCAACATATTCTTCTTCTTCTGCGTTCATCCGGATTTTTATTTTTTTTTCGGATGTGACTGCGTGGTGCCTGTTTACAGCAGAGCTGCGTTCTTGCGCCGTTAGGCCGACACATCCGACTTCCGCGGGCATTTGTTGACCGGGTTAACCTTCCCGGGGAACCCAACATATAAAAACCAACAACTCAAAACATATCATATAAACCAACAACCCAACACATATAAACCAACAACTCAAAACATATCACATAAACCAACAACCCAACACACATAAACCAACAATCCATCACATATAAACCAACAACTCAAAACATATCATATAAACCAACAACTCAACACATATTAACCAACAACTCAAAACATATTACATAAACCAACAACCCAACATATAAAAACCAACAACTCAAAACATATCATATAAACCAACAACCCAACACATATAAACCAACAACCCAACACATATAAACCAACAACTCAAAACATATCATATAAAACCCACAACTCAAAACATATCACATAAACCAACAACCCAACACACATAAACCAATAACCCAACACATATAAACCAACAACTCAAAACATATCATATAAACCAACAACTCAAAACATATCACATAAACCAACAACCCAACACACATAAACCAATAACCCAACACATATAAACCAACAACTCAAAACATATCATATAAACCCACAACTCAAAACATATCACATAAACCAACAACTCAAAACATATCACATAAAACCAACAACCCAACACATATAAACCAACAACCCAACACATATAAACCGTAACTCAAAACATATTATATAAACCAACAACCCAACACATATAAACCGTCAACTCAAAACATATTATATAAACCAACAACCCAACACATATAAACCGTCAACTCAAAACATATTATATAAACAAACAACACATATAAACCAACAACTCAACATGTATAAAACCAACAACAGCACTGCCCCCTGTATATAGTAAACACAAATAAAGCAAAGCAGCCTTTCCCACGGACTGTGGTGTACTGGGTATATGGCGCTAACCTCAGCTGTAATCAGGCCAATTGCCACAGGATGGACAATGTCATCAACACCACACCAATCCCCTTTACTTCCTAGAACATGCCCCGGGACTAAGGGCTGCTTGCTTGCTTGTGTTCGCTGGCTGTGAACTCCACTGTGAAGTCCTGTATGTCGGATGAAGACATCCTGTTGTCCAACATCAGTGTGATGTCATACCGGACTGAGGTTTGCGTGAGTATCCGTTGTCCCATGTCTGGCTTATTGGTGTGCAGACTGGTGGTTCCTCGCCGTACAGGCAGACACTCTCCGGCTTCGGAAGAATCAACGATCCTACTGACGTTAGCCAGGACCCCGAAGGGACCTGTTGCCCAGGACGCACGGCTAGGACGTGTCAATAGATCATGGCCAGTATAGAACCTGGTCTTGGTGCCTTGGAAACACCTCTGCGTCCCAGTAAGGGCTAAAATGCCGATCTCCGTGACGATGGCGTTACGGACGTAGTTCGTAATTCCGCTTACCTGCGTTCGAAACATAGCTGCGCGCGATTTGGCAGCAGACCGCGTTGCGCTGGGTTTTAACGAATTGGTATGGGAGCCAGTCGTTCAGAAAGCAATGGCAAATTACTGAACGTAAACTTGCCAAGACAACAACAACAGGAGTAAAATGCTGGTGTTGACAGTAATATCCTGTAAAAACATGGGGGATAAAGGTCTAAAATGGCACAACACAATCACCAATGCCAAGCTCACAGAGGGAAACAAACAAAAATTCCGGCCCTGGATAGGTCACACATTGAGAAAACTTGCTAATTGTAGAACAAGAAACGCCTGCTCTGGAACACACAGGGCAAAACAAAAATCAGGGCGAAAATAATTAGAGACGGACATTAATAATACAGACGGGACCTGGAGGAAACTGCTGGAGATGGCGAAAGATAGGAGAGGTGGCATGAGGTGATTGACGGGCTTTGTTCTATTGGGGGACAAAAGGATAAGGAGGATGAAGAAGCAGGACAACAACAACAACAATTACGACACTGAGTAACCCACATTTACCCCATCCCCCAACAGTTAAGGTAACCCACACGCTCGCCACATTGGTAGTGGCATCTATTTTTACTTCAAACAGGCCTTCCACGAAACTCAACATCCGGCCCTCGACAAGAACACCTCGATGCAGTGGGCTGCTAGTCTGGAAGGAGTTTTCTCGAACTTTGTAACCCCCTAGCAATCAACGGTTCCCAAACTGTTCCGCGAATAATAGCAGTGTGGCGGGAGGATTTCAACAAAGCCGTGGGTTTCGAGATATTTTCAAAATTAATATGAAAATTCTCTCTCTCTCTCTCTCTGTCTGTCTCTCTCTCTCTCTCTCTCATACCATCATCGTTATCGCACTCTGCAACTATCCATTAGTGCTCCGATCTCCTCATTCAAATCACTCTAGGACAATGGTTCTCAATCTTTTTTGGCCCATGGCCCCCTTTACCATATGTTCAAAGCGTCATTCCCCCCTTTTCAAATTTCCTCCCTATAAATCCCCCACCCTTACAAAGTCTACATAAAAATGGAAGCTAGATTTAATAACAAATACTAGAACAAGTCTAGACATCTTCATAAAACGTGATTTGCGGATCTACTTAAGTTATAAAACAAATTTCATTAGGGTGAGAGTACAGAACCGTACAATTTAGAGGGAAAAACAATATCAAGTAACTGGTTCTTGTATTAATGCGATCTTGAAATAATCTTAATTTCCCCCCCCCCCCCATGGAAACCCTAAAATTTCCCCGGGGGGGGGGGGGTAATTCCCCACCGGTTGAGAACCACTGCTCTAGGAGAAACCTTGCCGAGATCAACTTGCATACTTTGCCGCGCAATGCTGTGTACTGTCTTCTCTTGAAGATGTTCAACTACCTATTGATTAGTAACGTGTTTAACTGCACACATGACCCCCCCCCCTCCCCCACCTCGACATTTTTCGCATTTATCCAATAAATATAGATACACGATGCTTTAAGCGGAGTTCACATAGTGACAGATGACATCTGAAGACTGTCCTGAACATGACACTATCTCTCAACTGGATTCCAACCCGGTTCTTTGCCAGGTAGAGACTGACACCTTAACACTATCTGTTCCAGACAGACGTTTCTGCAACGTTTCTATCTCAAGCAGTTGCTAGCTTTAAAGTTGTTACTATATCTCCCGTGGAATCAACACCTTGTGCTGCATATACTGAAAGGCAGAAGATCAAATGATTCGGCCATCTTATCACAATGGAAGGCTATCGACTACCAGCACTGGCGCTACATCAAAGAAGATCTGATTTGAAAGCAAGAGGGCGCCCGAGAAGAAAATGGATTGAGGACATCATTGTACAATCACATGGAATGACACTCTAGTTCCCCCTTCGGGCGTTGGAACGTCAACTATTCCTCCCAAAGACGCTTGAATGCAAAAGAGGAAGATGATGATGATGATGGAATCTAACCAACGCAGCTATGTTAAAGCTGTTACTGCATCTCTTCTATCTCAAACGATCCCAGAAATATACTTTTTCGCCTCTGTTATCTTAATTTAAGTTGCAACAGCAGAAATTAAAATATCAGTGTCTGTAGAGTGAGTGGAAGTAACAACTCGATGCGACAAAAGGAGTTACGACAATTACTTCATGTGCGGAGTGTCCAAAAACGCAGAGTATACATATATTGGTACCGAAAGCGTTAAGCCTGCCCACATAAATCCATTATACATATCCATCTATACATACGTACTGAGAGAGAGAGAGAGAGAGAGAGAGAGAGAGAGAGAGAGAGAGAGAGAGAGAGAGAGAGAGAGAGAGAGAGAGAGAGAGAGAGTGAGTGTATGTGTGCGTCCGGCGAGCGCGCACCTCTAAATCATATTTAAAAGTTAGTTGCTTATCCTTTACAGGACGTAGCAGTCAACATCAGCAATTTTTATTGTTGATGTCTTGGCAAGTTTACGTTCAGTAGTTTGCCATTGCTTTCTGAACGACCAGCACCCATACCATTCCGTTAAAAAAAAAAACTAGCACAACGCGGTCTACTGTCAAATCGCGCGCAGCTGTTTCAAACACGGGTATGCGGGATCACGAACCGCGTTCGTAACCATTACGCCACGGAGACCATATTATAGAGTACCTGTATTTAATATTTTAAAAAAGAAACGATTGCTGGTTGTCGATTTTTTTTTCCCCAGATCAATGAATCACTTGCCGTGATATGGGCACATTTTTACAGCCCGAAAGTGCGACCCAGCAAATTTGCTTTGAGAACCACTGTACTTTGGGTGCCCTTACAGCAACGTTGCTCCGTATACAAATAAAGGACTGCCCTAACATAAGCGCGAGGTATTCCTCTGTCGACCTAGGCGCATTGAGTTCGAATCCCCCGTTTACGTGGGAATTTAGCGACACTATCACCAGCAAATCGTCGACGCCTGAAAAATGCAGCGATCAACTAGTTGAGAGTCCTTGGACAGGGGGAGACGGTATCTACAAACACGGAACACGTGTCAGGTGTAATCTGTCATACCTGGATGTGAGGAGGGGGCTGAGGTTACCTGGATCTGTCACACAGACATAAATAGCCAAATACCTGGCTGGATACACCGACACATCTGACACAGTACGCAAAAAGAACAAGGTGTTCTCTTCAATTTATTATTATCATACACATATTGTTTCATGAAGGTGTGAGGGAGAGAGGGGGAGGATAGAGAGAAAGAGAAGGGAGAGATAGGGGAAGAAAGGTAAGAGATGAGAAAAATGGGTGAGGGGGAGATAGAGGGTGGAGAGAAAAGAGACAGGAAGAGAGGTAGGGTGAGAAGGAAGAATAGAGAAAAAGTGATGAAAAGGGGGATATGCAGAGAAAAGTGAGAGTAGGGAGAGCGAGAAGGAGGAATAGAGAGGTGTAGGGGCGTAGAGAATGGGAAAGCTAGAAACGGTGAGGGAGGGGAGAGAGAGTTGAGAAGGGAGAAAGAGATGGACAGAGAGGAGGAAGAGAGACATACAGATAGATAACCAGGACACAACCACCAGTCTAGGGTCAGGTCTGTGTTTATGTCCCGGCTAGTCCACGTGACTATCTCTCTGTCTTCCCATTACTCTTTCCCTATTAACTGTGCCAGTTGTCACTAAGCTGTCAAGTGTATTTCTCTTCCCAACGCATCTACAGAGATTGCCTGGGTGGCTGGGCCACGTGGCATAACCTGGTCCACGACTGATGAACGTGTAAGATGGCGACCCTTGGCCGTCCACGCTTAAAGGCATGACACATGGTTGCGATTATCTTAACCCTTTGGTAAAAACATACACAAAGCGTCTCATTCTAGTTAGACTACTAGAAGTCAGCGAGAGAGAGAGAGAGAGAGAGAGAGAGAGAGAGAGAGAGAGAGAGAGAGAGAGACGCAAACACGCACACACAGAGAAAGACGTAGAATGAGAGAGACAGAGAGAGAGAGACAGACAGACAGATGCACACACCAACACACGCACAGAGAGCACACGGAGAGCGAGTAAACAAGCGTAAACAAGCACAGAGAGAGAGAGAGAGAGAGAGAGAGAGAGAGAGAGAGAGAGAGAGAGAGAGAGAGAGAGAGAGAGAGAGAGAGAGAGAGAGAGAGAGAGAGAGAGAGAGAGTGTGTTTAAAACCTCATTTCAAGAACATTTTCTACCAGACGTCCCCGCGGAATATTCTCAAACAGTCATAAACAAGACATCTCAAGCAGCACTAGAGAAATAAAGTATGCAGGAAACGAGCAGGGCAGACAAAGCACCCAGTCATAGCTGTGTTTATTTTAGCCAAACCGCCAGCATGTCGAAGAGGCCGCGTGGAATCTGACGATATACACTTGATAAGAGATATGTACACAACTATTGACATAGAAAGTGTAGGGTGGTTTGTGTGTAGTTTAGCTTGTTGGCACTCCAGCAAGTCTCTCGGTGTGAAGGAACTGTTCAAGGCTGACCCTGCGGTAATACAGGGTGTTTGTAAAGTCTCACTACACTTTGCATGTAGACCTGCCTGCCATCTACTGCCTATAGTACCTTGCCGTGTAGGACAGGAGGGACTTGAGCCTGGGGAATTAAGGCCCCCTGGCTAGTGCTAATATGTGCTCCAGAGTCCATCGTGAAGCAATATGCAGCGAATGGATGTCGTCTGCTGGAATAATTCTGTGCATTCCAAACAGAATGGTATTATCACCGGAAGAAATATTTTTTTAATAATTTGTTCCACATACAAAGTGTAGTGAGTCTTTATCATGAAAATAACAGAAATATTAAATTACATAAACCTCCTCCTCTTCTTCTTCGTTTATCAGATATATTTTGGACGTAAATGCGTTGTGTTAGTTTACAACAGAGCTGGGTTATTTGCACCTTTCGGCCGACACATCCGACTTCTATGGTCATTTTGTTCACCAGGTTAGCCTTCCTTGTTGTTCCGTAGGACGTTTCACCACAGTCAGGATGTGTTTACGTTCATCTGTGGCCCTCTATCGACTGGACACACCGCCTGGCCCGTCCGTGACCGCCACGAGCGTGCCGGTCCGCCTCAGGGGAAGTCAGGAGCAGACCATGGGCATTTCCCGCTATCAAATCAAAGATATTAGCTGTATGTGTGTGTGTGTGTGGGGGGGGGGGGGGGGGGGCATGAGAGAGAGAGAGAGAGAGAGAGAGAGAGAGAGAGAGAGAGAGAGAGAGAGAGAGAGAGAGAGAGAATACTGGGCACAGAGAGAAACGGGTGTGGAAAATTTAACACAGTTGGTAAACAAATAATATTGTTTGTTTGAGTTCGCTGGCTTTTAACTCAAGCGTAGTCCATACACGAGCTATTACTTCTAGTGCACTGGACAGAATTTTGTGTGTGGATTAGCTTTCCCTATTACCAGTGCCCCTCTCCATCAGGGGAACCTGCTCCGACTTCAGAGGTACGTGTAATTTACATTCCCAAGTCAATAACGAGAAGTCAACATTTTAGTCCAACTGACCAGAAGAGGGGTTGAACCTTAAATTACAACTAGCTCTGAAGTCGGAGTGGGTTCGCCTGATGGCGAGGGACACTGTTGATAGGGAATGCTAATTCACACGCAAAATTAAGTCCATCACTACTATAAATAGTATGTGTGGACTACGCTTGGGTTCAAAGCGAGCGAGCGCAAAATTAAATTAAAGAAGGAGAAACAAATGCAGTCACTATATAGCTTTAAATTTTTACTTTGTCCAGTGTGCTATAAAATCTCTACTTCTTTCCTCTACTTCTATGAGTGCCAATAAATACCTGTATATTACCTTCTCGTGCTATTTTAATACTGACAATCTGACACACCCAAGCTTTATAACCGGGCGTTTGGAATTCATCGGAATTCGGAACTGCAATTATAGAAAGGGTGATGGACGTTTCACGGTTACCAACTCCATTCAGAGCATCGAACGTTGCCAATGTGGGTTCTATATCTCGAACCCGGCCCTTTGCAAGACTAGTTTACTCCAGATCTTCAAAGTAATTACTTCCTTCCTTCTGTTGGCTGCTCCTTGTTTCCATGTTGTCTTGGGAGTTCTTTATTAAGGCCTAATATAGTGCATTGCTTGCATTTTCTCAAGCGTGGGTGTTTCCATTTTAGGTCAAATATTTCGCAATTTTGAAGTCAACGACCGTACTCTTCAGGGCCGGAAAGCCAGTTTATGGCGCAGATAGTTCCAGAACTCTGTACTGAATTGCCAGTTTTCTTGATTAACAACTTTTTATTCAAACCAAGCACCCTTGGGTGTATGAGAGGACGAATTTGACGTGTTTAAAACCAGTGTGTCGGGGAAATGATCACCACCCATACCTTGGGACATTTGAAGCATCTATGCGTTTGCACGGATTGTTTGATCGCCGGTTCTTTAATCAATCAATGAAACGTGTTAAGAAATTTAGATAGACAGTCTGCCAACAAAATAGTGGCCTTGCAATGGATTCTGAACACTGGTATTGTAGGAAACCAGGCTGCTGACAGAAGAATGCAGGCACCCAGGAGCAAACATCTCCCTACTGGCGCTCAGACTGAAAAAAAAAAGTTAGTTGCAAAGCCTTTACAGGACGTAGCAGTCAACCCCAGCATTTTGTGTGTGCGGACTGTTTGTGATTTCTTGGCAAGTTTACGTTCAGTAGTTTGCCATTGCATTTTGAACGACCGGCACTCATACCATTATGAAAATCAACGCCGGGTGTCTGCTGCCAAATCTCTCGCAGCTGTGTTTCGAAACGCGGTATGCAGGATTACAAACTGCGTCCGTAACCCCATAGCCACAGAGCGGAAAGCAAAGGAATGTTTCTAGAGGACATACACACATTCATGAACCCAGAGAACAGGCCTTTACTAGACCTTGCAAAGTACACTAATCTCTACAAAATTGAGTTCTACATAAGCCGTTACCCCGTATGAACAACAATCATCTTCGGATTAATAAGCCTGTAAGGGTAAAACCGTAGGCAGCTGTTTTTGTTGCTGACTCAATCACCGGACTATCAATCTGAGCCGGTGATGGACCCTAACTATAACTTCTCCTTGAAGTTGAACGAGGTAGGGGTAATGGTGAAATCGAATCGAAAAATACAAAACAACAGTCGACGGCTGATCTACAGAAGCCTAGACTGACCAGCTAGCTGCCATGATAATGTTCATGAACGCGGCTGGACGTGAGTTCGATGTATGGGCTTGTTTGCCGTCAACAAAGAGAATTGATTGATTGATTTAGGAATCGACATCACGGCATTCGGGGCATTCCCATAAGTGCTCCGTCCCCATCCTCAGCAGCCAGCGAAGAGTTCCAACACTAATAGTACCAGTAGCAATCTGATTATAAGTCCGTCTCGCCTTTCCTTTGAGCGTCGGCCAGATCCCTTCGTCACTCCTCGTTGTCTCATTCTTGCCAGACCATGGTAATCCATTTGTTCCTCCGAGGTGTGCACGTGCTCCCACAAGGCCGCAACCACGTCTGCCTTGTCATGTATCAATACTCCACCAAGTTCTGCAGAGCCAGCCAATCTGTCCGCCTGTTCATTTCCCAGCACACCGGCATGCCCCGGAGAAAAGATCCCGTGACCTCCGAAGCGAAGCAAGCCACTCCGCACGAAGTCTGCCCGTCCTCACCCTCGTCAGCATGCTTTCTGAGTCAGTTACAATCACGATATGTGTGTGTCGTATTCTCCATCCAGCGGAGAGCCGCAGTGACTGCCTCCACTTCCATTCTTAAGCTGGATGTTGTGGTATCATATGCCAGGCTCTCCTGCCCCAAACATCGACCAATTAGCTTTGGCTATGAAACCCCAGCCACTTCTCTCACCTCTTGACACCGAACCATCTGTGTAGATAATCACATCACTCGAGTGAGCATTATCCTGAATTAGTTGCTGGATTTCCACTTTCGTGGCACCTGCTGGCCACTCCCTGCACGACCGGCCATCAACTCCCCCGTGCACTCAGGCCCACAAAGGTCATGGCCTATCACATCCCGGGTCCATAGCAAGAAACAGCGTGAGGGACAACTTTTTTTTAACTGACCGGTAAACAAAATATTTATTATCCTTTGCACGACGTTGCAACCCAAACCCAGACTGCTTACAGTAGCTTGCCATTCATGATGTCAGGTCTTAGAGATATGACTGAGCTACCGTATGACAGTAGACGGTACTACCTACTTTCTGTTAGCGCCGAATGGTGGGCGACGCTCACCAAGCCCGACACTTCACATTGTGCCAACGGCTTTAGGCGGAGGAACGCAATTGGGAGGGTAAAAAACCTTATCCTAGTGCGAGGAAATGCAACCTAAAGACTGAATGTCATGGCAGGGCAGACCAGGCCCTTAGCCTTGGTTGGCAACTGGTCTAGGATCGAAGCTCCGACAGGCGGACAGTTAGAGCATTGCTTTGCTGATCCGCCAGCTTCTGCAGCTTGTCTTGTTCCAGACGTATTGGTGTTACCTTTCCTCTGGAGTACACTAGACATGCAAAGAGAGGGGTCATTTTGCATGGGCAACACATGGTCTCTAAATTCAGCCCAATATTTGTGTTTTGGAGAGGTATAACTCCATTTTACAAACTATCGTCTGTCAAGACAGCAAGGTGCCAGTAAGTCAGTTTGCCATTGCTTTCTGAACAAGAAGTCAGCGTTAAAGTCTAATTGACTGGTGGATGGGTAACTGTCCAATGCATCCATTGTTGGCAAACTTTTGAACACAAACTGTAAATGTGCCCTCTCGCTCAAGACTAGCTCCAGAGGAAGCAAGTGGAAAAGTAACTTGTGGGGGGAGCCCGACCTCTTCCTACTGACGAATGGATACACCACAGCCTCAGACATGTGATTCCTTTGCAGAATGCTAAGAGCCTAAGAATTCCAAGGACCACGAAGAATATTACCCACGTGGTTCAGGAGACACATTCCTAAGGTCAGATGCTAACCCACATCAGAACAAGACTGTCGCCATCGTTTGTTGTAAAAATGTCCGCAGCTCTCTCTCTCTCTCTCTGACTTGTCTTGTATCTATATCACTCTTGCTGTCTCTATATGTGCCCGCCTGCCTGCCTAAATGTCTGTCTATCCCCATCTGTGCGTCCGCCGGTCTAGCCATACTCGTGTGTGTGTGTTTGTGTGTGTACGCGCGCACACACAACCATAATCCCAATATGCCATGATAGCAGGAATACAGTTTTTTTTTCACCACACGTATGCGGTGCGTATGTGCCGGGGTGGGGGGGGGGGGGTGTCCCTGGTTAAAACCGTTACGTGTATACAAGAGTCACTTAATGACAGAATTAGTAACACCGATGACGCGGATTCAGTTAGACAAGAAAGGGCACACAGGGGACACCAGAGAGGTGAATGCCCGGCGCCAGGTTTTAAATGCCTGCCTGTCATATAACAACGCACCTGAGTCTCCTGTTCAACCAGCCAGGAATATTATGTATTGGACATGACTTGGTGCAAGTCGCTATCTTGATACTGAGAACAGGACACAGCCGGCTCAATAGCCACCGTGCACAAAGATTACGAGGGAAAGTCATTAAATAACAGATATTTTAGAAATAACTTTTATTTTTTACAATCTTGCGAACCAGAAATTGTATGTGCTTTATTTCTCAATATAACCCCCTGTCTGGAAACACATTTGGTCCTGCCTGTCCACTAGCTTGCTGATACCAACTTAGACAGAGCTGTTTTTTTCCCCCCTTAAACCAATGTTACACCGCCTCCATATCCTCGTTCTCATCTGCTAACCTCTGACCCCGCATATGTTCTTTAAGGGGTCCAGACATATGTCGCCAAGTCTGGACTATATGCTGGATGCTACACGACCTAAAGTTCAAGAGCACGTAGTGCATCGACTGTATGAGGGCAGGCGTTGTCATGCAGCAACAAAACTCCTTTTGATCCGCGTTTCGATAGCATCGCGGATTTCAATTTGTTAACTAATATGCCACGGTATCGAGCATTAGTCCATGTCATGACTAACGATCGTGTTCATGTAAAGCTAACTCTCTCCGTTATCCGTTTTTATCGCTTCAGCCACTGTAGCAGTTAACATACATCAATGTAAGCAAACATCCCCAGAGAAAACCCCTAAAGCTAAATAAATTACAACGCACTAAGTGCATCATTAATTGAAAGGACACACAAGGAACACAATACGACTACCTACCTCCATTGACGTGAACTTCGTATAGAGCATACTTGTTTTGAGATAGCATGCGCATGTCTGGCCGGAACTTTTCTATCAAGACATCGATCACCTCTTTGGTGGTGGCCGTACTTGACACCCGGATGCATTTGGTGATGACGTTGGCTCCTATGCCTCCTTGAAAGAAGAACCTCACCACGCCATGGAACTCCAAGTTCTGAAACAATGAGAGATGAAGAAACAACAATGGAGAATGATAATGGGGGGGGGGGGGGGATACGTGCAGTTATGAGTTGAGTGGTGCTGCTTCTTTTTTCTTCCTCCTTCTGTTCTTCTTCCATTCATCAACCAATTCACGCTAGCTCCCTTGTTAAGTTAGAATTTGCAGCTAAAGAGGTCTACGGAATGGGGTAGCCGTATGGGTAACTAGTAAGGCTATCAAAGGTAGCTGGTACGCCACCGCTCCTAAATCGTTTCTTACGACACGCATTGTTGCTATTATTTGCTTCCGCAACGGGACCCGGTAACACACAGCCGAGTTACAGGTGATGTAGGATAAATCAGAGAATGTAGGAACAACCCTATGGAGGAAAACAGGAAAGAGAAACAAATACGAGGATGTTGGCTGCAAAAGTTATGTGGCTAAATCACTACTACTACTACTACTACCACCACTACTACTACTACTACCACCACCACCACTACTACTACCACTACTACTACTAATACCACTACTACTACTACTACTACTACTACTACTACTACTACTACTACTACTACTACCAGTACTACTACTATTACTACTACTACCAGTACTACTACTATTACTACTACTACCACCACCAGTACTACTACTACCA
Organism: Cepaea nemoralis; assembly: GCA_014155875.1. NCBI lineage: Eukaryota > Metazoa > Mollusca > Gastropoda > Stylommatophora > Helicidae > Cepaea > Cepaea nemoralis. The sequence continues at coordinate 251,013 of JACEFZ010023596.1, forward strand.
CCACCACATGTCCTTCCCTGCAGGACGTTACGATCAACCCCGGCATGGTTTTCTAGGCAATTTGACATCAGCTGTTGGCCACGGCTTTATGAACGAGAAGTCAAGTTTCAGTCCAACTGACTGGAGTGTGGTATTAACACACCACCCTGCAATAAGCGCATAGAAAATGTCAGCGCTATGAACCTCTAGGCCACGCCGACCTCTAAATTTAAACATGCTCTACAAAATAAGCAAACTGCAAATTTCAGAAATAATACCTTGTCGAAAAAGAGATACTTTAATAAATATTAATGACAGAATGTACAATCTGAACGATAGCAGTCAGAGTTGGAGATCCATTGCAGTCAACTTTCATTGTGGAGACGGCACTTGATTGATTGATAGCTGAAGTCCAGCTTAATATGCCGGTGTAGGGGTTGAACAGTGCACCTGGCCATCGTAGCGGACTGTTGTGTTGGCATTCTGGCAGCGGCCGTATGCGTGTAATTGCCTGTGCGTGCTGTTGGGTTGTCGGTACTGCTGCCTGTTCCACTTTTAACATTGAACATTTGAATTGAATTGAACTTTATTTTAAAAGAGTTACAAATTGGGCACGTAGGCCAGTCTTACGTCTAACATGAGACAGTGAGGGTCATTTTGTGTGATATTCACGGACACAGGAACGGAGCATCATGGGGGTTGAAGTTAGAACCGCGACTAAACAAACTGACTAACCTCGCCATCAGAGTACCGGAAGTTACAAAGCCAGCGCTCTTATACTACCTACCACGTAAGCGTCTCGAATGAATATATCCTAGCGGGAAATGATACTCAAGTGTAGATGACACAAACGTCCGCTGAGTGATCATACAGGACTCGAGTGTTTCCGTTCGCGGTTATGAATCACTTCCATTGCCACGGATATCTTCTTAAGTACTCCATTCTCCTCCAACAAATCACACGAAGCGAATCTTAGTACAATGCACGACTCCTCCCCCCCCCCCCCCCCCCTTTCCTAACACCGGTGAGGGTGCACATGTGTGTATACTACAACCACGCAGCCTATATTCTTTTTGTGGGTAGGTTTCCTAGTTTCGAAACTTAACATCGACAGCGGCCTATTCCACCACCTTCGTTTGTTTTTCAGTTTCAAACTGCGGGAAATTTTTAACGACATTGTATACACACGTCCTCCGAGTTTTTCGCCCTTGTCCATATAGGCTAGACATCTGGTCCACTACTCCTGAATCAGGAAAGATATATTTTTAATATTTTTACTGTACAAACCCACACAGTCCAGAATGTAACACGAACCAGTTCTGCATGAGCCAGCGACAGACATACAGACATCGCCTCTCTAAGACCCGTACTTAAGTACTACGAATGGGAACCTGGTGAGTCTCCAAGGGAAGAAATAATCTGACTACCTCGCCATATACAGCTCTTTATATAAGGCCTGTGAATCTCATACTTTTTTTCACATGATACAGCAGTGTTATCACAGTCAGCATGCGTGTTTGTGTAACGGTTAAGAGGTTACGCTGACTATGGCATGAGCATGGTCGCTACATGAGGGAAAGACTGACCACCTATTCCCTAGTGCACTCCGGACTTCAAAGTGTGATAGTCCTAACATTTCACAGCTACGGGACTTTGTTCGTTTGTTATTGCAGTAACTTGGAAAGAATAGTAATGGAAAGCATGATTACCCGAAGAAGAAGAAGCAGGGGTAAACCGACACGACGATGGACATATGATAGTGGAGACGCTTTGGACAAGAGAGTGCATGAGGCCGGGGAACTGAACTAGGATAGAGAAACTTTTCAGTAGGCTGTGATGAGGTCATCTCGTGACCTATGTGGGAATCTATTAGCAAACATCGATCGTCGTCGAAGAAGGAGGAGGAAGAGGGACAAGAAGAAGAAGAGGAGGAGAAGGAGGAAGAGGAAGAAGAGGAGGAGAAGGAAGAAGAAGAAGAAGAAGAAGAAGAAGAAGAAGAAGAAGAAGAAGAAGAAGAAGAAGAAGAAGAAGAAGAAGAAGAAGAAGAAGAAGAAGAAGAAGACAAAAAATCTCAAGCGTATCAGAGGCTGAAATTTTGTTTTAGACCTCACGTTCGTTTGTAATGGTTGCCGCCGTAAAGAGAGAGCAGGAAATCTCTGCAAAGATTACTGCTTAAAATGTGTTCTTGTAACTCCATAAGATTGCATCGTCAGCACAATATGTAACGGAACAATCACACAACCTTCTGTCATCCGTGACGAGTGATCTCATCTTGCGAGGTAGTGATCCATGACCGCCCATTCTTATGGGCATGGTACACGATGAAGATTAGAACAGCTATCCTTTCCATCAACCCCTCGTATAGTAAGACTATCACGCGTAGATCTAGCAAACTTTACATAATTCTTTCTTTACCAAGTCTAACTATGAGCAACATATTTTTGTATGACGAGACCAGGGTCATTTTTTATTATAGAAATTGAAGCCCAGAATCGGGCACTCTCACGATGTCTATACTCCACCTCGAACGAACGAACGTCTTTATTTTCAAAGGGTTAAGAATTGGGCACGCAGGCCCGTCTGACATTCTGCCCTTCTTCTCTATTTCCTCTCATACATTCTTTCATTCAACATCACTTATGAAGCAAATTTTGACAACAAAAGAACAATAGCATTAAAACGCATGAAAAATAATAACAAATGACTCACTGAGGCAATGTTTAACATGGGCATTATAAACACCTACGGAGGGTGTAACGTGCCATACTTATGGGAATGTTTTTTGGCTAGTTGTCGTTTGAGATAAGTTACCATTATTATTGTCTTTTTGTGTTTTTGTTTATGGGAGAAAGTAGTCTGTACTGAGGTAGTGTTCAAACAGGTTGCGAATGTATGTATAATGATTGGTGGTGTCTTTGATTTCTTGTGGAAGATTGTTCCACAACTGAGCGGCAGAGTATGCTAAGCTTGTTTTATATAAGTCTATCCTAGGTTTAGGGACATGAAGTATATTTAGTCGTTCGCTATGTCTTGCTTTATATTTAAACAATTGCCAAAGGTAGCTTGGAGCATTTTGAAAAAGGATTTTGTAAGTTAGTTTGGCCTTATTAAAAAGTAGGCGTTTGTGGAACCGAAGACGTTTATGTAGGTTAGAATTGTCGGTAAGCTTTCCACCATTAATTAAACGCACTGCTCTTTTCTAGACACCGCAAGGTACAAGAGGAATATGATGAGATGAGATGAGATGAGATACTATTAGTCAAGTAGTAATGATTTTGGCATATGTGCCATGCGTTTATTATGATCATGTCCAATACATCCTTTTCATTGTCAAAGCGGTGTGGAGTTGATGATCAGTTGATGATCACGTCTGGCCACATCCTTCTGTCGCTTATGCAGCGAAACATTTCTGATGCCGACGTTCCTCCATGCAATTACGTCAAAAAGAGAATAGCAGAATGTTACAGATGAAACAGTGGGAGAGTGCCCTTTTACGGGCTTCATATATCGAGATTCTCATGGACTCTGTTATTCCATCTGTCCTTTGTTTACATGGTGGAGCTCTTATTCTGGTTCATTTAGTGTGTGTCTTATGGCTTGTGGTATACTGCCAGTTGGTAGCCTAGTAATGCTGCTGAAACATTTCACTTGCTGGTTTTCTAATGAAATTTAGCGCTGCTATTACTCCCACTTTAGTCCTGATTTCATCATTTAAATGTTTTTCTCTTCTTGATACTTAAGTATTCTACACAGGAATTTTCATTTCCGATGTAATTTATCTTTTATCTTTTTAAATTATTGTTCAGGTTTGACATTGGTAGCAAAGAGTTGGTAGAAAAATTGTGTTGTAGACATGGTAGAAAAATTGTGTTGTAGAGTTGGTAGAAAGATTGTGTTGTAGAGTGCCTTTTTTCAGCTCACCTTTATCATTACCAACAAATTGAAAATGTAAACAAATTTAATTAACTGTCATTTTTGGTTAATCCAGTAATAATGTTAGTCACATTCCTGAACATTATTGTCTCAAGTGGAATTATGTTTCAGCTCCACTTAAATTAGTCCATAAAGATAAAGAAACAGAAGCAATTAAAATGCTTCAAGACACAAATGCCTAAATTCTATTTAAATGCCTAAACATAGGCTTCAACCCTTCTGGGTGATAATTGTAATATGCTGTCTATAGCTTTGTTGTGTTTTTGTTCAGTTAGTGGATTTTTGTGTTTGTTTACTTAGTGTCTTTCAAGTAATTTCATATTCATACTATCAACCTAACTTTCTTCATATAGATAGGTATGCAGTGTTATGCTGTTATATTTTATGTAGTCTATTTCATACGTTCTATCTTATATGTTCTTGCCATTTCATTTCTACAACCATTTGCCTAGAGATTGAAGTTTATCAGTATTTTACCTAATGTGTGGTGGGGTAAGGGGTACCCCTATAAAAGAATGAGTAAAGAAAGTATTCTGAAATTCCGGATGGCAGGTAGAGAATATCTTTACAGAAACAATGGTCGTCTCAACCGCCAGGAAGGAAGGCAATAAAAGACTGCTCTCTTTGCAGAATTCTAGAAAACTATAGCAGTCACGACTGTAGTGCAGGAGTTACGAACGCGATTCGCAATCCTGCATACCGCGTTAGAAACAGTTGCAGGCGATTTTGAAACAGACCGCTTTGCACTGGTTTTTATACAATAGTATGAGGATCGAGCGTTCAGAAAGCAATGGCAAACAATTCAAATTAAATTTGCCTAGTAAATCCCATTATGGGGTTGGCTGTGACCCCCTGTATAGGAAATGTAACTAACTAAATACCAGTCAAAGAAATTCTGGACAGACTTATGGGGAAAATGGACAAGACAGCCACTGTATGATGATGACGCGTTAACTCTATATAGAGATTTGTAATCTTTGTGACATACTACTTAATCCAACTGTGTCATTATAACATGATTCCTACTATACAAAGTTCATTGCCTTGGTTCAGATATTCTATTAGTGGTATATTTTGTTGTTAATAGTTTTTGCCCTCTACCAAACTGCAGTTAGCAGTGTGATCATTTTATACAATATAAATAATGTAGATAGCAAGTTTAAAAGGGTAAAGGTTAACTCATATTAAACATTTTAACATAGCTGCAAAAGCATACACAGTAAGTACTTCACGTGCATTTTCTTACTGTTGTATGGCACTTCTGACCTGTTTTATGATTCTAGTTCACCAGTTCCCTTACTGTTCTCTAACATAGAGAGTTAGATATTACCTCTAATCCTTAGCTCCAAGCAGGTGTTACTCTAATCCTCAGCTCCAAACAGTTATTTTAATCCTAAGCCTGAGGCAGTTATTTTAATCCTAAGCCTCAGACAGTTATTTTTATCCACAGCCCCAGACAGTTACTACTTTAATCCTCAGTCTGAGACAGCTACTACTTTAATCTTCAGTCCCAGATAGCTGCTACTTTAATCCTCAGCCTCAGACAGTTGTTACTCTAATACTCAGCCTGAGACAGCTGTTACTTTAATTCTTAATCCCAGACAGTTACTACTTTAAACCTCAATCCCAGACAGTTACTATTTAATCCTCAGCCCCAGACAGTTACTACTTTAATCCTCAGCCCCAGAAAGTTACTACTTTAATCCTCAGCCCCAGAAAGTTACTATTTTAATTCTCAGCCCCAGACAGTTCTTACTCTAATCCTCACTCAGCCTGAGATTGTTACTTTAATCCTCAATCCCAGACAATTACTACTTTAATCCTCAGTCCCAGATAGTTACCACTTTAATCCTCAGTCCCAGACAGTTACTACTTTAATCCTCAGTCCCAGATAGTTACCACTTTAATCCTCAATCCCAGACAGTTACTACTTTAATCCTTAGCCCCAGACAGTTACCACTTTAATCCTCAGCACCAGACAGTTATTACTTTAATCCTCAATCCCAGACAGTTACTACTTTAATCCTCAATCCCAGACAGTTACTACTTTAATCCTCAATCCCAGACAGTTACTACTTTAATTCTCAATCCCAGACAGTTACTACTTTAATCCTCAATCCCAGACAGTTACTACTTTAATCCTCAATCCCAGACAGTTACTACTTTAATCCTCAATCCCAGACAGTTACTACTTTAATCCTCAATCCCAGACAGTTACTACTTTAATCCTCAATCCCAGACAGTTACTACTTTAATCCTCAGGTATATATGTGAACATGGATGAGCTAGAGTAGTCAACAAAGATATGAGATACCTAAGAAGTTAAAGAATTCCAGTACTGTAACGAATGTCTGTATTTAATGAATCTCTATATGACAGTAATGACATCAAGGTTCCTTCTGCCCTCATTAATTATTTTTCTTTACAGACAGAAGCCACAAACAAATGGTAGGATAATTTATTGCCTGGCATATTTTGCGGAATAAGCCAATTTGAGCTTACAAGCAACAAATGTGGTTCCTGAGGTGAATGTTGTGAAGGCCTTGTTTAGGCTGCCAGAGTAGTAACTAACAACGATTGCCTAGAAAAGGCATGACAACTGGAAAGATCAGACTAAGAGAAATTATGCTGGATGGACTGAAATGTTCGCATGGAGGAATATCATCAGGAGAGTGGATCCAGAACACCAAGGACCAAGATCTGCCAGTTGGCAGGACACATGATGATGATATTCCATGCCATTCGTCAGGTGCATACAGCAAAGTTATACATCACATGAAGTGAATACAAGTCAGTTGTAAGCTCTTTGCACGACGTCACAATCAGCCCCAGCATATATGGCTGTTAGCGATTTTATGGGTAATTTTATGTTCAGTAGTTTATGAACATTAAAAAGATTCATCATATTTTAGCTTAAATACGAAAGGAAGTCAATCAATGGCTTTCCACCAACACTGATGCATTTATTAACAGTCCTCCCAAACTGGCTGCATAGAACTGCATGCTCTGTTTTCTAAACCACGTTTTCACTTCACATTCAACTTTGGCGTCATTCGTGAAATGTCTATCGCCAAGGTGCGTTTTCAGTGGACCAAAAAGGTGGAAACTGCTAGGGGCTAAGTCGGGGCTGTAAGGTGGATGTTCCAGAACTTCCCACCTTGGTTAATTTTCTCCCGAGTTAATCAAGCCGTATGTGGTCTGGCATTGTCATGAAGAAGCAACACTCCTCTAATCAGCAGTCCTGGGCGTTTTCTTTGAATCGCATCGTGAAGCATCGATAGCGCTTCACAGTACAATTCAGAATTCACATTGTCGCCTTTTTCTTGAAATTGGTTAAAAGCACTCCTTGACAATTCCAGAACACTGTCAGCATAACCTTCCCTGCTGGTGGCTTAACCTTGAATTTTTGCGAAGAAGGATGTTTCCACTGCATTGAAGCACGCTTTGATTTGGGCTTGTAGTGATGCACCCATGATTCGTCCCCAGTAACAATCCTGTTCAGCATGTCTTCTCCTTTATCTTCACATTGACACAGGTTTACAATGAAGTCTTTCTGTCTGGTTAACAGATTTTAGATGCCTAGTGGCCGACACCTCGGCATATTTGAGTAATCATTTATTGTTCCTTTTTTACACTGAGGTGCAGAAGTAGGCTTTGGTCTTCTCTTACTTTGGTATAATTTGCACATGCGGGATTGATTCGGCAAAACCATGGATGAAGAGACACTTCATTGGGCTTCAAACCATGGACATCCATGAAATAGAATGAGATCTAAACATCAGCCCAAAAATCTTCAACTGTTACCCTCCACTGTCTATTTTCTTATTCTGACCATGAAATTACTGTGAATGAGAAGACGAGGAACTGTATTTTTCATAGTGGACTTTTGTGTTGGCATTCTGTATTGTATACCTGTGCAGGCTGTTGGTTTGTCGAGACTCTTGTCTGTTCCACTTTTCACATGGGGCAGTGGGGAGCATTTTGTGTGATATTCACTGGCACAGGAACGGAGCATACTGGGGCAACCCTTGCCGTAAAGTTGGAACCGCGACTGACAAATCCTTTATACCCTTAAGCGAAATGGGCATATAGTGCTAATCCATACTTTTATAGGTCAATCAGCACTCCGTGGGTGATGTGGTCCACATCATGTCAGCCCTCACAGGTCAGCATGGCCGAATGGATAAGACCGGTGCTCTTAAACATCCTGTGTGCTGATGCCGAGGTTAGCGGTTCATCCCCTACACCGGACAGTTGAACTAAAATGTTGACCTGTCGTCCTTGAAGTCGGAGTGGGTTCGCCTGATGGTGAGGGACACTGTTAATAGGGAAAGCTAACCAACACGCAAAATTCAGTCCAACACTGCTATAAAAATAGTGTGTATGGACTACGCTTGAGTTCAAAGCGAGCGAGCGCCCAAAAAAAATGTCAGCTGTCTTTACTTCCCACAACATTTCCTGGTACTCATTTTAGACTGGGTTGGTCTGGGAGACAATGTCAACTTTACACATTTGAATCCGTGAGAAAGTTTAAAATCGGCAGCAGAATGGCACAGTTCAGCTACTGACTGACATACCAACACGCAAAACATCATAATAGAAAAAGAATGGATAAGGACAATAGGTCTGACCCAATCCACAGAATCCAAAGGTGAAAGCAAACACACCTTTTTTTTTGGTTCAAGAATCAGCCAAACAGATGATTTGGTCAATTATACTGACTCCAAACCTCCCTAACGGTAAATTTAAAAATAGAAGATGTCTGAAAATTGGTACGTGAAACATGCATGACGCATGCCAAAACATACCCTGGCGATGACCACAAACCTACAGTTATAAAATTACAAATAAAACTATAACCGCAGGTCAGCATGGCCGAAAGGATAAGAAATTATGTTCTTAAACATCCGGTGTGCTGATGCTGAGGTAAAGGGTTCAACCACTACACCAGACAGTTAGACTCAAATCTTGACCTATCTTCGATGACTTGAGGACATTAATTACAAGTACCTCTGAAGACAGATTGGGTTTGCCTGATGGACAGGGACACTGTTAATAGGGAAAGCTAATCCTCACACAAAATTCAGTCCAGCACAACTAGAAGAAGTGTGTATGGACTACGCTTGAGTTCAAAGTGAGCGAGCGCCAAAAATAAACGCATGGGAAAAGGATATTGAGGTCACCTCAAATAGATATATCAGCATTAAACAAAAGGACATAAGTCAGCTATATCTGGTTGAAGTAAAAGTTAAATATGATAGGCTAATAGTTTAAAGCATGGAACAACCCCGGCATGAAAATCATGAGAAAATTAGTACAAAATGGGAATGTGTAAAAGCTAGCATAGAGACTGCGAATACCAACTTACCAGTGGAGGAAAATAAGAAACCGCAATTGTGGATAACCGATGAAATCATGAGCAAAATGACTCAAAGAAAGAAAGCAAAGAGCACTCCAGAATATACAATAACAGACAGAAATATGTCACATGTACAAAGCAGCCAAAGAATCATGGATTCAGATAAAATGTAAGGAAATAGAGGATCTAGAAATAAAAGGATTGCATGAAAATATAACAAGTTTTAAAAACAAGAAAAATAATATTAAAGGAAATGGTTGTATCAGAAAGAAAGATAGGGAAATTATAGTTGATAATACTGAAGATATAATAAAAAGATGGACAGAATACACAGAAGATTGATTCTGGGACAGCAGGGTCAATAAACCACAACTGAATACTCAAGATGAAGATATTCAAGGCTAAAGTAGAGAAGGCTATTAAAAAGATAAAACAAGGAAAGGTTGCAGGTCCTGACATGATAACACTCAAAATGATAAAATCCTTATCCACTTTTGGCATTGATACTATCACAGAATTATATAATGATTTATATCTGGGTATATCCCAAGGATTTGAAAACATCAATTTTCATCACACTACCTAAGAAGTCAAGATCTGTTGATTGTGAGCATTATAGAACTATTAGCTTAATAAGCCATATAACTAAGATACTGCTCAAGGTCACGCAAGAAAGAATTCAAATTAAAATAGATGAAGTATCAGAAGAACAACTTGGGTTCCACAAAAAAAGCACCAGAGAAGCTATAATCTGTGATTGAAACAGATGATTCAGATTAACAGATTCAGATGATTGAAAAATATATAGAAGTTCAGAAAAATATATATATTATGTTTTACAGGTTACAAGAAAGCCTCTGATAAGAGTACAACATGAACGATTAATTACATATGAACAAGATATAGAAGTAGACGGAAAGGACTTTAGACTTATTAGTAATTTGTACTGAAAACAAGCTGGCTGAGTGGCTAGAATGCTGCATTCTCCTTTGGAAGACCCCGGTCCGTATCCTCAGTAAGGTGTGGATTTATTTCTGTCGGGGGCAAAAAAGAAAAACCCTAACCTGCACAGTTCGCAGCGACTGCACTAGCTAGGCACCCTTAGTTCCTCAGGTTCAAGACCCCCCTGCCACACACTGCAAGATACTAAATAGGTAGTAAATGACACTAAGACAGTAACTGAGAACAAGTGGTGACAATTAGATACGAAAATAATTAGTCACTGCCCATAGAGATAGAAAAATAGGAGTATGGCAGGGAATGTGTTGTACCTAAGCCCCTTCAACTTGCACACAGAAAGAATTTTTAAACAAGTTGATGAATTGCCTGGATTTAACATAAATGGATGACTCATAAACAATCTTAGGTATGCTGATGATACAGTGTTACTAGTAGAAAATAAGCAAGAGATACAAAACCTAGTGGAACAAGTATAGCAGGCATAATGTGGCTTTTATATTAATATCCAAAACACAAAAACTATGATAATTAGCAGTGGAAAGGAGAGGTCATAAATGAACATCAGTGTAAACAGGAAGATGCTAGAACAAGTTTTTCCTATCCTGGACATGTAATAACAGATGGCAAAAGCGAAATAGCAATCATAAACAGAAAAGGAATGGTCAAAAATATTTTCAACAACATGAAGTCAGTACCACAAGAACGAACGAACGAACAAACTTTATTTTCAAAGGGTTAAGAATTGGGCACTCAGGCCCGTCTAACATTCTGCCCTTCTATCACTCTCTTTCATACATTATTTCATTCACACATCATTCAAGGCTAACAAAGAACAGCAACAATATAAAATAGAGAAGAGAAATAAAATAAAGAAGAGAAGAAGAGACCGGCCATGTAAACCATGGACAGAGGGAATAGCAGAGTCCATGGGAATCTCCATACACGAAGCCCATACTCTGGCACTCTCCTGCGAATAGTCAAATGTTATGCATATTCAACACTCCTATATGGCGAGAAGTCTGGATAATGAACTAGCAATTTGAAAGTCAAATAGAGGCCCTGTTGTATTTCATGGAGGCAAAAACAATCAAATACAGAGTTTCTATAAAAACTGGAAATGAAAAGAGAGTTGATGACAGAAATAAAAGAAGGAAGGGGTTAACGACTTTCTCCGCAATCCCATATATCCGCATGAGGAACACAGCTGCACAAGATTCGGCAGCAGATCACGTCACATTGGTTACTTAAGGAGTATGTGAGCCGGTCGCTCAGAAAGCAATGGCAAACTACTGAGCATAATCTTGCCAAGAACATCAACATATGAAAAATGCTGGTGTTGACTGCAACATCCTGTAAGGGATATGCAACTTAAAAAAATAAAAATTTTAAAAATTTAAACATAGAAGCCACAAACAATGTTGCATGATTTATTGCCTGGCATATCTGCTGCATCTTGTCAGGTGAATAATGCAGTTAATTATCATCTGAAGTGAATAAATGAATAAAACTTAAGCTGAAACAATTAAGACTGCTTTCTGAACGACCGGCACTCATGCCACTGTATGAAAACCAGCGCAAGGCAGTCTACTGCCAAATCACACGCAGCTGTGTATCGAATGTGGTATGCAGGATAACGAATTGTGCCCTGAGTATTTGCCACAGTGCCAGTCTGTGAAATATTTCCGCCATGTTAAAAAATATAACACTCTTATAAAAGCCATATTGAAGCATGCGGTTTAAGACAAGCTAGCAAGAGGTAGACAACAATACAAGTGGAAAGATAAATCAATAGCTGGATAAACAGCAGTCTGACAGAATGTACAATGAAGGCTTTGTTATTCTTACTGACTATAGAATGAATTATGAAGACAACAAGCACTGCCAGAAATGGAATTCAATGGACTTCTCTGATGACATTTCCCTTGTGTCAGACCCAACATCAAGTGCAAAATAAACACACTGGATGGGAGGTCACAACGATTAGGTTATATATTTCATAGGGAAAAGACAAGATAATGGGAATAAATTAAGCAAATGATAACCCAATCCCTTGACTTACAGAACTTGCTGACAACTGGTAAGATCGAAGGGTCACAACGATTAGGTTTTATATTTCATAGGGAAAAGACAAGATAATGAGAACAAATTAAGCAAATGATAACCCAATCCAATGACTTGGAGAACTTGGTGACGACTGGTAAGATCGAAGGGAAGAGACCAAGGGGAAGACCGAGAAGTAAATACTTGGATGGCTTGGCCAAGTGGCATGGTCGAGACAGGAACACGGAGCTGATCCACGACTCTGGGATCGAGTGAGATGGCAGAACATGACCGCCCACGCTTATCGGCATGGCACATGATGGATGGAACCCAATCCCCCATGGCAAAACTTCACAAGATGGAATCATAAACCTATCTAGGTAGCATCATAGACAAAAATGAGGGAACAAATAAAGATATCATTATAAGAATACAACCAGCAAAAGGAGCTTTTATAGCACAAGGAAATGTGTGAATGTCAAAAGAAATCCAACTTAGCATCAAACTAAGAATATTCTATTCTAGCACTAAATCACTACTGCTGTAAGGATCAGAAACATGGATAATGACTAAAACAATTACTAATAGCTAAAAACATTCATTAAATAATGCCTAGACACAATAGAAGGATTAAAATGGTATGACAATCACAAATAAGGCGCTCTTGGAGAGAGCTAGAGGAAAATATCACGTGAAACAAGCGGTGAAGAAAAGATGATGGCGTGAAATAGGTCACACACTGAGAAAACCTGAGAATAGTTGAACTAGAATGGTCTTCATCTGGAATCCACCACAGTGAAAAATAATAGAAGATCTAAAAACACATACAGAAGAGAAGTAGAGACAGAAATGGAAACAATGGGGAAGGCATGGATGGAGCTGCATGGGATGGATGAGAATAGGGTGGCTTGCAATGGGGGAATAAAGGGCAAAAGAACAAGATACCACATTCCAGCAGCTACATTTTTTGGTATAGCACATTCAATTCATACCACAAACTTCATTCTTGGTATACCACACCAGCTGTTTTATTCGTGGTATACTGTATACTGCATACCAGCAAATTCATTTGTGGTATACAACATTCTTGGTAACAGTTATAACTTATATTATAACAGCTACTTAATTCATAAGGGCTGCTTGATTTGTTAGTATATTTTACTATACTATAAGGGTATAATTACTACAGAAACTTCATTCTTGGTATTGTATTGATATTATATACTACACAACATAACAATTTAATTCTTTGCATACTAAAATGGGCCACTTTAACGTTCAAGTACCACATAAGGCCAGTTGTTTAACTGTTGGTATACCACAATAAGTGGGTGATCTTTTTTTTTTAACTTTTCAGATCCTATGTGTTGTACTTGTAAAACGGAAATGGGAATCGGTTGAACACATCCATCGAATGTGTCAACACAAATACAACAGGTAAGGTATTCCCACCGCAGGGTATTCCCACATGAATTATTCAGCCGTGAATCATCACCTCCTAAGCTTCGCTTTACTACTTTTATTTACTACAGCCAGATCAGATCATTGATTTCAATTGGCCCCACCCTCACAATAAAGTTTGAATTAACGTTCTGTCATTTAATTTCAAATTTCTAACACTTCTGACAACTCGCATATTGACTTCAAAACCTTGAATCTGTTACAGACCTATACAACTAGATATAGACATGCGTATGGCTTCTTCTCCTGCCATTAATGCAACGCTAAAGTAGTCAATAGTTCTTTTCTTCTCTGCATGGGACAACAGGTATGTTTTCAGCGTCGGCCATCTTGGCTTGTTGACGCTCGCAATTGTGTCACCTGTGTCATCGTCCGCAGGTAAAAATATGTCCTTACCGTCATTTCCAAACAAAATACCCAACCACGCTGACAAATAAAATTCACGAATATACTCAGCAAAATCTACAGTTCAATATTCAGCACGAAAATAACAAATGAAAAGCAGAACTGAAGTCTAGCAACCAGCAGACGTACGTACCTCGTTCGGTTGGGTCAGTTCGAAAATATCATAGTGATCTATATTCCACTGGTGAATAAGGCTCTTTAACCTCTCATACTCCTCTTTCTTAGACTTGGGCATTGTTTATAAGTTAATAAAATGAAGTTACTATCACCACAAGAGACAAGTATATCCTCACATTATCGAATTCACAAACGGTAATCCGATTTTAGAAAACTTTCAACTTCTAGAGGTGCTCTTCCTACAATCTGCCATTTGATTTGCTTGCGAAAGGTAAGCACGCATGCGCACTCTCGCGGGTCAAATGCTGACCCCCATACCACTTCTGGTAGCCCCGCCCAATAGACGCTTTCCGCCCCCCTCTCTCTCTCTTCCCCTAATGCCCTGTAATCGCATTCACCTGGTCTTAATACCATAAGAAGAATTTGTCTTAATGTCATAAGAAGAATTTGTCATTTGTTAAGTGATGAATGTGTGTTGCTTGCTCTTTCAGTATGTAACAGCTATTAGAAGACGTTTAAGCCGTCTATATTTTTTTTCTAAAGTAAAACTAGGGAAACAGTCAACTTTTGGAGCAACTTTAGGTTTATTCGAATAAATCAACAAACACGGATAGTGGAAAGAATTATCTTTATAGAAAGACAAGCGCGTGTAGCAGAACTAGTGGTGAGGATAGAAAGCTTTCATCAGTACACAAGAACAAAACTACCTTTAACAACTATTCTTAACCTGACACTTAGTAGTCCTTCTAGCGAAACCGCGTGATTCGTATACACAGTGACATGTGTTGAACTCAACTTTTAACATAAACATCTTTCGAAGTTTCTATTCATATGATGGGAGTCTCCGTGGCGAAGTGGCCAAGCCCGTCTGCCTCGCGCTCCGGGGGTTGTGGGTTCGTTGCCACGTCGTTCCGTTCATGGGTGCATTATTCTCGGATACTCCAGGGGATCGTCACTGGAGCTACGGAGTTCGTGCTTTGTGCCACGCTTTCCGCAGGTCTCCCTTCGGAAAGAGACCGATCCAAATGGGATATAACTCTGTGCAATGAAGTCGATCCCCTCGCCTTTCTCTATCATAAGCCAGTTGTCTTGCCTGTGTTGCTATCATGTGTAAATCATCTATCA
Organism: Cepaea nemoralis; assembly: GCA_014155875.1. NCBI lineage: Eukaryota > Metazoa > Mollusca > Gastropoda > Stylommatophora > Helicidae > Cepaea > Cepaea nemoralis. The sequence goes on from JACEFZ010023596.1 coordinate 266,392, forward strand.
CGCCTTAAATTCATCTACTTTGTGCTCTTCGCCTTCTCCACTTTTTCAATACACTTCCTTCCACGGTTATCTTGTTAGGATATTCTTGTCTTTTTATATGCCCAAACTATTTCATTTTCCTCAATTTTATTTGTCTTAATAACAAATGTTCTTGAATGTCGCGTGTTTTTTTTTAATACGTTTGTCTCTTTTTAGTCCAATGAATAATTAATACACTTTAACAACATTTATATTAAAAGGCGCACGTGTGCTTTTCGACTGATTTGTTAAATGTCTCTGTGGCGATGTGGTTACGCGGCGTTCCTAAAGTTAGTGCTGGCTGCG